>CM074718.1:144175261-144450261 GCA_037306005.1 Rhinophrynus dorsalis
CAATTAATCTTCATAGTATTTGGGCCATGGAGAGTGTTATTTCAATACTGTTAGAGCTGTAGTTCAAGAGTAATTGAATAATAAATTATCCCCCTCCTGCCCCTTTTACTGATGTATCACTGCTTACCTCAGAGCAGCAAGACTGTTCAGAAGGATCACAGAGAGGAACAATTAACATAAGAAAAAAAAAGGGGGGGCCGTAGAGTTTTCCTTATGATCACAGTAAGAAGATCCTCCCTTGCAGAGAGATGTCTGGTCAAGAGACCAGATTCCACAACTGAGGGGAGGTGGCTTACACACTAGGTAAAAGGGGAGGGAGGAGGATACTTTATCATTGAACATCAACTCTGACAGTATTGAAATAACACTCTCCATGACCCAAATACTATGAAGATTATTTGTTGTTGCTTTTATTTTGAAACATTACCATCCCTTTAAATACCTGATTTCTTAGATCCATGCCATCAGGGATCCAGTCTCCTCATTCCAGCCCAATGGCTATCACCTCAACCACCAAGCTCCTCCGAAGTTTAGCCATCCCTCCCCATACTTAATTCTGCCCATATCTTCACTACCTTCTACCTCACGTTCCACGCTACACATAGGCCTCACATATATCTTCTCCTTCAGGCCACCAAATCAGCCTTTGCCTTCTTAATCTGCTAGATATCATTCTAATCCAATATTCAGTCCAGCAACTCATCCTTATAAGTAGGGATGGGTGAACATATTCGCCTCAAACTGAAATCCGCGAACAATGGCACTTTCTGCTTGGCGAATAATTTCCTGCGAAAAGTGCAGTTTTCCCTCTTTTCCCACTTTTTTTGCCTAGTTATTGTGCATTGAAATCAAGGGAAGAAACATTTTTTCTCCACTACATGAAAGTTTTCCCTAGTTTTCTACAGCCATATAAAAGGGTGTCAGGCTCTCACAGCATGTCATTCTGTGTTTGTGAGAGGAGAGAGCAGCAAGTTGTTTGAGCTACAGAAGATAGGGGAATTGAAGTTTAGTTTAGGGAATCTTTTAGGTTGGACATTTGTTCTCTCTATTAGGACAGTCAGTGGGGTACTTTGGGGAAAGAAGGGAGGAATGAGGTTAACCCCAAATACCCCAAAACCCCACGTGACTAATTGGCAAAACACAGGCAGCTGGGCACCTATTTGCTTGCTGATGTTTCCATTATTGTCTCTGTGCTGGGAAAGTCTGGGGAAAGAAGTTGTTGATTTTATTTTTCAGTTATCATTTTTTTTTGACAGACTGTGACAGTGATAAGACAGGGTGGACAACTTAAAAAAATAAATAAAAAAAAACAAATAAATAAAAAAGAATAAAAAATAAACAAATATCTAAATATATTAGGTTACAGACAGCTGACTGGGCTTAGGCAAAACATCATACTCCAATAGTTGTGTTGTGTACTGTAGAGTAAAAACACACAAGGGGCAGGGGGAGGGGGAAGGTTGGAACATTGCAGGGATGTGAGAGTAAAGTAGTAGTCCAAAAACTGACTTCAGTAATGATTACTGCAGCATGTGCAATAAATGATGATGATGATCCCTTTACTCCATGGGAGGATGCAGTTTGTCAAGGTCCCACCAAAACTTACAGCACTACCAGTGCCAGTACAAATAAAGAACCCTATATGAAGAACACTGAAGACTACAAGTCACATTCAAGTGTTGATGATGGCAATAGCATAATAGAGGAAGGTCTAGCAGCTGAACCACCTGTTGCATCAGATAGCGAGACAAACAAGCACCAAACACCTATCCTCAAAGTAGTAGCAAACTTTTTTACAGTACAAGTAAAAAGAAATTATTTGAGACCTCTAAAAGCTTAGAGGAATATAAAGGTAGTGGGCAAGAATTGCTAGGTGATGCTGATGCTGCTGAGGATGACCTAATGATGACTGATGATGATCCAGATACAGATGAAGTTGAGAGTGAGGATGATGATAACATGGCAATAAAGTTAGCAGAAAGGCATAGGCTGAATCTTCCACCACTGAAAAGGAGCACTGTGCCTGTCTATAAACTGTTTGAGAAAACTATTGGAAAGTCTGACCCTGGACAAGCACAGATGTCAAAAAGTACACAGTCACCCTATCAGTCATCATCAGCATCATCGTCTCTTCAAAGTCCAAGTCCCAATCAGCCACACACACCTGTTTTGAGAACCCAGCAGCAGCAACACACGTTATTAAAATCCACGATATTACATACGACGAGTGCCTCTGATGTTGCTGTAAGTGCTGTACCTTTGACACCTAGTAGTAGTGACAATGGAATTGTCTCAATTGCATGGCTGAGGATTCTTACCATAATGACAACACAGACATGCACCAGCTGGTAAGTGAAGTTAGCGTGCTTTGAACAATATCTTTGCATAGTGTATATTAAAAGCAATGAGGAATACGTTCTTGCCACTTTGCTGGACCCCCTCTTCAAACACATAATTTCAGGAGGAGTCATGACGATCAGCAGCAACTTTTGAGGAATTGGATTCTGTCAAGGAATATCGAGATATGCTTTTTGATCGAGTGGAGGGTTGCATTGTGGAGGATGAGAGAGAGAAAGTGAGGGCAAAACAAACATCTAGACAGTATAGTGAAAAGGAAGGTAGCAAAGCATTTCAACCAGCAGAAGTAGCTACATCATCAACCAGAATATCCCATTCGGAACACAGGGCAATTCGTGGGTCTAAGCAGGGGTGGCAAAAACCCATAATTGTTAGTGGTGGTGGTGGTGGTGGTGGTGGCAGTCTTTGGGACTTGCTCCCACCCTGAGTATGGGATGGTAACTGAAACACAGGAAAACCAGGTAGCTCCTAGAAGTGGTCCCATTGCATGTGAGATGGATGCATGTTCTAGGCAGAAACATTGACCTCATGGACTACTGGCAAACAAAAATAGTGTGTGTGGGCAGCGTTGACACATACTGCCGTGGATACCCTTAGTTGTCCTCCAGCAAGTGTTGAGTATGAGAGGGTTTTCAGTGCAGCTGGTTACATTGTGAATGACCGCAGAACATGGCTATCAAGCAGCAATGTTAGGAGAATAACATTCGTAAAAATGAACCAACATCTCATACCATCTGAGTATCAGGTAGCAGAAATCAGACAAAGCCAGGACAAATATATTACCAGCAGCACAGATGAGGAGGTGGAGGAGGGATGTGAAGAAGGGTTACCACTATCTACCTCACTTGTGACCAATGCTATGACTGAAAAATAACGTGTATCAATAATCTGAGAAGGGCGATAGCGATTTGATGCAATGACCATAGTAAAAACTATATACATACACAAATCACACCATACCAGCCAGTCCCCCTCCACCATCACTACAAAACACATCTGCCACATTGTAGCTTGTACTTTATTTTTGTTATTACTTGACATCATCATCATGAATATGTGCCAGTGTCACTTAAGTGGGAAGGTAGTGTTGTGAGCAAAGGACAAATGCACTCTGCATGCTAATGCATTTTTCAAGACATATGTTCCTATAGGACTCACAACTTTGACTTTCAGTTACTTACTCAGAAGAAGTAATATTGTAGTGGGAAATGTAGTACCTGTAGAAAATATAGACAAAAAATGTGTTAAAGTAGGGGAAAAGGAGGAATGTTTAGCATTGGCAAAAAAAAGGAGAACACTTTTGCGAAAAAAGTGAAAAAACTGCAAGTCATGCAGGAATTTTTTTCCTCTTTTCAACCACAGCTACATATAGGCAGATTAGTCATCACACTACCCTGCACCGTTATTATCACATCCCCAGGTTAGAAGTATGCAAGCATCCAAGCAGCCCAAAAGCTTTGCCGACCTCCCCATGTCTTATCCTGCCCTTAGTATTTTTGCACCACCATTACCTTGTGTTCCATGACATTCATAGGCCTCAAGGCAGCCAGTCAGCCAATGCCTTCTTACTCTACTAATCATAGTCACTTGCCTTCCATTCTACCCCCTCCATAGTTATTATAAATAAACTAACCTCTCTTGCCTGTCTTTTAAGTATAAACTTAAAGTGGGAATTCAAGGCTTTCAGCAAGCCATCCTACAGATTCCACATCATATCAGTTACAGTAATACTTAGCGCCAGCCCAGGACCTTTCCACTAAGTTAATCTCTACCTCCTCCAGTATCATTAAGAGCAAAGAAACAAAAAAATACCCTTTTCATTAAACATTTCATATCTAGTATCACTCTCCCTCTTTTCTTATATATTCCAGTAAATCAAGTCCTCCATTCCAACTAATCAGCCTTGCCAGCCTATCTCGTCACTTATAAGCAGCTTCAGGTATGTCCCTTATATTAATACAAAATACCCCCCCATCACCTGCCTCCCTAGTGATATTCATATATACCACAAGTCCCTGCCTTTTTTAAAATCTAGCCAGATAAGTGCCTTATTATCCTTTAACTCCACTTATTCCCCCATCACGCTGCACATTCACCTTCAAAGGCACTGTATTGTCTAAATTTAATTTACTCACCATATCACTCCTGTCAAAAAAAAAAAAAACACCCTGAAAGGCATCCCCATAGTGCCTTACCACTTCTCAGAGGCCGTACGTCTCCTCTTAGTACCTTACCTCTTCGCAGAGGCTGAAGGTCTCCTCTTAGTACCTTTCCTTTCTGCAGAGGCTGAAGGTCTCTTCTTAGTACCTTAGCTTTTTTGCAGAGGATGAAGGTCTCCTCTTAGTACCTTGCCTCTTCTCAGAGGCCAAAGGTCTCCCATCATAGTGCCTTACGTCTTCACAGAGGCTGAAGGTCTCCTCTTGGTACCTTACCTCTTCCAAAGGCCAAAGGTCTCCTCTTAGTACCTTACCTCTAGCAGAGGCTGAAGGCCTCCTCTTAGTACCTTAACTCCCCACAGAGGACGAAGGTCTCCTTTTAGTACATTACCTCTCCACACGTACCTGACCTCTTCGTAGAGGCAAAGGTCTTCTCTTAGTACCTTACCTCTTCACAGAGGCAGAAGGTCTCCTCTTAGTATCTTAGCTCTTTGCAGAGGATGAAGGTCTCCTTTTAGTACATTACCTCTCCACAAAGGCTGAATGTCTCCACTTTGTACCCTACCTCTTCGTAGAGGCAGAAGGTCTTCTCTTAGTACCTTACCTCTTAGCAGAGAGCAAAGGTTCCCTTTAGTTCCTTACCTCTTTGCAGAGGCTGAAGGTCACCCATAGTACCTTGCCTCTTCTTGGGAACCAAAGGTTTCCGTTTAACACCTTACCTCTTCACAGAGTCGAAGGATGAAGGTTAATTTTACCTTACCTTTTCCCAAAAGCTGAAGGTTCGATTAACTAACTTACCTGTTCTTTGAAGCTAGTTTCCCCTCCTACTTTGCCTTACTATGTATTATTCCTCTTACATATACAGCCCTCTCCAGCAACACCTCCCCTTAAAAAAAAAGCTCATAATCATCCTCTCAGCCCCCAATTCTTCTTTAATTCCTAGTGTCAACTCTCTCTCTCCTCCTTACAGGCTCATACACACTTGAATATGCCAGTATATATATATGCCATCTCCCTCATCTCCCAGATTATTCTGGGCTGTGTTTTATCTACGTCTATCTTATCTGATGCTTTCAAACTCCTGCCAGTACATTTCTCCCTATGACACCTCCAAGGCATGAAATGGCAGGAAAAATACTATTTCCAACAGACTTACCTTTGTCTCAAGAGCAGCCCAAAGATTTTGATAATTTCTTGTGAGTTCTCTAATGGCTGCTTTCTTAAGCACAGTCATTCCCCACAGTCCTCCGCTACCTTGTTGTTACTCATAGAGCCCTCATCTTCCCCCCTCTAGCCTCAAGAACTTCTCTTCCCCCTCAACATCCTGGTCGAAATGGACAATTGGTCCCTCCACCTTTGTCACCTTTGTCAACAGTGCCATTGACTCTGCTCACCTAGAAATCAAGATTCTCCTCGACAAACTACAACAAATTAAATCTCTGGTCCACTCTCATGCCAACAAATCCTCCATCAAAAGTAGAACTCTAATCACTAATTGGCTACTTCTATTTCACCATGAAGTCATCCCCTCGGGTAGATAATTTATCTTCTACTTACTCAAACTTCTATTCCGTGCCCCCCATGCATCCATCATCCACTATTTTCTACACAGTTCAGCTAAAGCTGATCTGCTCCAGTTCTAGAATGGTTATGTGATGCCCCCACTTAGCTCTTCATCCCCTTCTGTCTATTATGATATCATGGCTAGAGGGGGCTTCACAGCCCTTTGCGGTTCTGTATAGTTTGCTGAACCATTGCCAGAGAAGGCTCTCGCCTTCCATCCCCTCCCCCTCTTTGAGATTACCCAGTAGTGGCTGCACCAGCCCTATGGAGTCATCTTTGGGTTGCACAAGCTGCTACCTTCTTTACCGACAGTCAAGCAACTTTCCCTCAGATTAAGACGTTCCTTCATAGACTTACCTGGCTCTCCATGTACCATAAATTCCTTATCCACAGATCATTCATCCCCAGATCACATCCCATTTCTTCCCACATGTTCAGGCCCTCTCATCAATGCAGCATTTTCAAAATACCTCTGAATAATCCTGTGTTAAGTAGAATTCAATCCAGCCCAATTCTAGGGCCACTCCTTTAGGATAAGCGCTGCCTCTTCA
Source organism: Rhinophrynus dorsalis (assembly GCA_037306005.1). NCBI lineage: Eukaryota > Metazoa > Chordata > Amphibia > Anura > Rhinophrynidae > Rhinophrynus > Rhinophrynus dorsalis. Next base: position 144,181,890 of record CM074718.1, read on the forward strand.
ACATCAAAGGATCAGGTTCTCCCTTGCATCATCTAAAAACTGGATCACAGATATATTGACAAACCTTCTCACGAAATCCATTTAGTTCTCACCGCCCTTGACCACTAGTTATGTCTTCTTGCTCAAGTTTAATAAATTCATGTTACTTTTTGCCTCTAATTGGCTTACCTCATCAGTCATTCACTGGGCAATGGTTGTACCCAGGAAATTCAATATTACCTTACTATCCATGACTTTCATGGCTCCATGTGCTTCCTGCCAGTGTGTCTTGCGATTCTTGGGGGGGGATGATGCCAAGTGTGACAACAGGGTACCTTAAGTCTCACTTGCCATCCCCAAGCAGTCCCCCTACTAGAACTACTACTAAGAAGGCCCAGCCATTTGTATGGAGTGTTAGGAGTGAGGGAGAGGGTGATCATACTTCTAGTGAGGAGGAAGACTCAGGAACTGAAGGTGATGTGGTTGGTGTTATTAGTAACAGTAATGGTGAAGCAGCTGGTGGGACTAGTGTTAGGGAAGTGAGAGAGAAGTATTGCAAAGTGGCCCAGACCAGACCCTGGTTGTCCCCTTCCCTCAAGGCATTGTCCAGGTGGAACAAGGTTCTGAAGAAGGCAGAACTGTTGCCTAGTAGCAATAATGCCACATCCACATGGAGCACAGATCAGCTGTCTGTTCCTGCTGCTAGTGCTGCCATTAAGGTCAACAAGAGATGGCAAGTGTGACATTAATGGACCCTTGTCACATTCTCATCACCTTCTCCAACCGTTGAGATCTCTGTAATAGAGTAGCAGCAACAATGTTGGGCTGCTGGTGGTGGTGATGATGATGGTGGAGAAGCTGGGGTCAAAGATACACTAATGGTCTTCTAAGTCCAAACTGAGAAAGAATGGGAGACAGACATGGGAATGGGCATCACCACTACCGGCAGTGAGCTTTTGGAATTTGTGCAGTTTGCTGCTGCTGTAATTCCTGCTGCTGCTGGGTTGCATGGACAGCAGTATGTTGAGGAGTGTGCTATTGTGCTGCAGACCACTGTGGACACAGTTTGAATTGGGTCCAGTGATGTGGGACTAGGACACTTGCCAGAAGCAGTGTTCCTAGTTGCAGTGCTGATTCTGAAACAGTAGTAACAACAGCAGCAATATCATCCTCTGCCCCAGTCAGTGAAGGGCAATATGGAGGAGAAGAAGAAAGAGGCCATTCTTTTCCGCCTTTACCTCCCCCATGAGATCCAGGGTGTGGGACTATTTTTCTTTTGGGGCAGGGACAGTGCAGTCATCATCAACAGCACTGTGCACAATTTGTGACAAGCCAGTAAAAAGGGGAAAGAGGGAACGCATCTTGGCACAACTGCCATGATCACATACATTAAACACAGACACCATGACATTTATGTCAAACATGTTAAAGCCAAACACCCACCTAAGAAATTAGGCACACTGCTGTACCCCCTGAGTCTTCCCAAATGCAACAAGAGGTGAGGTGGAAATAAAAGAGGAGAAAGAATAGATAAACCAAGTCAGAGCTTCAAAGTTTGATGGTGAGCGAAACACCTGGCACGCCATCACCTTCTTGCTCTAGGATAACTACATCATCTGGCCATCCAACTGATTCATATTTACCTTCCCCACCACCTGACAGCCATTCAGTAGATATTAGGATGTGGCAGTTCATGTCCACCCATTGCACACTGTGTGGTACACTGACCACACCTGCCAGTATGGTAGAGGATAATCTCAAGCAGGCCATAAAGAGGCATATGAGGAAATTCCATCTAGATAATATGCTAAGCTGGCGGCAGGGTGGGTTTTTCATTATTATTGAAATATCTACAAGTTGTCATGTGTCCTTAGCAGGGAGTGGACAAATGGCACATTGACAGAAGCAGTACTTGGTTTCTGGTGGGACGATTTCACATTGGGGACCCTAAGCATCATGGTGTTTGGTTACAGTTATGCCAGGTGTTTGATGTGAGTCTAGATGTGCCCATTGTTCCCAGTCCTTCCCTTATTTATCACACAGACTGTGCCAACTGCAGTTGCTGATGAGAGGAACAGTTTTTGTTTTCAAGGGAAAAATGTCTATTCTAACAACACATCCATGATTTTGGAAGTGGGGCAGGTGGAGAAGCATTAATGGCCAACTTCTTCTTTACTCCACATATACCTGAAGTTGTGGGGGCTAGTTATGGTGCTGCTTCTGCCTCAAGTCCATCACTGGAGCTAGTATTGGCAAGTGAAACCTTCATCATCTATGTTACTGCCGTTGCTGATCCCATTCTGTTTGAGCTGCCTAATCATCCTGCTGTTTACACAACTCAACAGCAGCAGCAGCAGCAGTAGTAACAGCAGTCAGAATCTGCAAATTCCACAGCAGATTTTGACAATGGCCAGTGGCTACTGGCCAACACAACATGATCTGCTGGCACTAGGCCAGTAGGGCATTTTTTTTTCTCTCAGGGCTTGTTCTTTAAAAAAAATAAAAATGAGAGGCCTACAAAAAACTATTCTTGTTGCTTGCTTCTAATAAGCCTGCCTTAGGGTTTGTGCCTCTAATAAGTCTAAGTCTTACTAATCAAAGTTTCCTTGAGGCTTGGACCTCTAACAACATGTCCTACAAATGATTCTTTGTAAAGTACTCTATCAAATATCAGTCTGCCCCAGTTGTAGCTTACATCAGGAGTCCCTGTCTCTGTCACATTACATACCAATTTCTTCATGTATTTTATTTTGAATTGTATTTATTTATTTATTTTTTATTAACTGTCCCCCCAATAATAGTCAACGACCTCTCCAAAAAAATTCTCTGTTTATCTGATTTTTTCCCCAGACTCCACCCACCAACACAGGTACCCTCCTCAGACCCCTTTTATACCAGATTTTATGTTTTTTTTTAACTGCATTTATTTTTTTTATTTTTTGTTAACTGTCCCCCCAATCCCAGTCAACAAATGCAACCAAAAAAAATCACTGTTCAACTGATCGCTTCCCCACACTCCACCAACACAGGCACCCTCATACCATTTTTATACCATGCTTGTGGCAAATAAAATAGCATTTGCTATGAGTTGTGTGTTAAAAAAGCTGGAAAACTGAACAATTCGCTGGAAATTATTTGTCAAGCAGGAAATGACATTTTTTGCTGATTTTGGTTTAAGGCAAAAATCTTTGTCCAACCCTAATCATGGTGGTCAAATATGATTGGATGTGGGGGAGAAAAACATTCATCTGATCAACTCACATGGATAACACGATAACAGTGACAAAAAAGGATTGAATAACTCATAAAGATACATCATAATACAATCTTTACTGTATGCTTAATTACAATCCTAAATATAGTGGGACTAATTTAATGTAAATTATTATTTAGATACCCAGATTCATTCAGAATCAAAAGACACCCATAATATAACAATGTATAAAAAAATGGAATATATACCCTGATCTACTGTCATTGAATTAAAAATTAAATAAATAATGTTTCTTAATATCTAAGATCAAAAAAGTGCCTGAAGGTAAATACAAATATAATATATACTAACTACTAAATTATAGAAAAGAAAGTGTGAAGATATGAGAATCTATGTGTGTGAAAATAAGATGAAGAAGTGAAAAGATTCTGGCCTCGATTCAAATGTCCCCGATACCAAAAAAAAACACCCGCCGGCATTTGTTTCAATCATTGTAAGCAATAGAATTATCAGTGCTATGATGTAATACCGGCAGAAAAAAACACACGTTGGGTGCTAAAATTAGCACCCATTTGAACCCATTTAAACCTATTAAAACTAGTTCTAGTTTCCCATTTAAATCCATTTAAAATTTCCAGTGAAAAATTTCATGAAACCATGCAGATTTTTCGCTTTTTATGCAAAAACTTTCCCCTTTCCTCCTATACAAAAATGTCCTCCTTTTTCACCTATTTTAACTAATTTTTCACCTACGTTAACACATTTTCTTCCTATTTTAACACATTTTTCGTCTTTAATTCCTGTAGGTACTGCATTTCCTACTGTAATATTACTTCTTCTGAGGGCTGAAGTTTAGAAATAAGTGGCTGAAAGTCGAAATTGTTAGTTCTACAGCAAAATATGGCTTGCAGAATGCATTTGTCCTTTGCCCACAACACTTTCCTGCTTAAGTGACACTGGCACATATTCATGATCATATCAAGTAATAAAAAAAATAAAGTACAACCTATTATGTGGCAGATATGTATTGTAGTGGTGGTGGTGGTGGGGGACTGGCATGGTGTGATTTGTGTATGTATTTTTACCATTGTCATACTCTATCCTCCTTCTCAGATTATTGACACACATTACTTATCGTCATAGCAGTGGTCCCATCAGTCCTCCACCTCCTCATCTGTGCTGCTGTTAATATATTTGTCCTGGATTTGTCTGTCATGTGTGGCTTCTGGTACTACTACTGGAGATAGATGCTGATGTAAGTCTACTGTCAATACTAGTAGGTGTCAAAGGTGCAGCACTTAAAGCAGCAGCAGCACCAGAGGTACTCATCATATTTAACACTGTGGATGTTAACATGTGTTACTGTTGCTGGGTACTCAAAACAGGTGTGTGCGTGGCTGAGTAGGACTTGAACTTTGAAGAGGCGATGATGCTGATGATGACTGATAGAGTGACTGTGTGCTTTTTGACAACTGTCCAGGGTCAGACTTTCCAATGGCTTTCTCAAACACTTTATAGACAGGCACAGTGCTCCTCAAAAGTGTTGGAAGATACAGCCTTTGACTTGCTGCTAACCTTATAGCCCTGTCATATTCATTACTCTTTTTTCTAAACATTGGCATATTTTACGTAGTGATTCGGTTTTGAAACATCTGTCTCTGAGACCTTCCTTGATTGCAAGACGTGGAGCCAATATTGCGAACAAGTTGGCACACAGTCATTTTAAGACAATGACAAAGTGGACGAGTGGACAAAATTGTACAGGTACGTTCCCTTGTGGAGGTTGTACTATTTGTAAATACATTTGTACATCTAAGCAGTTTTTGAGTCCGGTTACTGGGAAAGATTTGGTTTTGTGTCATTTTATTAACTGTCGGACAAAGAATTGTGTGTATGCAATACAATGTCCATGTCTTAAGTATTATGTTGGTCAAACAACGCAAATGCTTAAGCATCGTGTACAGAAGCATTTTTCTCTGATCCGTAATGCTAGGATGGACTTGCAAAAAGGAACGGTCCTTATGAGCGTAGCGTTACATTTCCTACAGGAACATGATGGTTCTACGGAAGGTATTAAGGTAATTGGTTTTTAGAAGGTAGCTCTAGGTATACGTAGAGGGGATATAATTGGTAAATTGTTAAGACGTGAATTATGGTGGATTTACATGTTACAGTCGCAACACCCTTTGGGTATGAATGAAGAGATGGTATTTAACTGTTATATTCATTGACCATGTGTATTTTTGCATAGGTTGTTTGCCATCTTAGATTAGTTTCCATACTACTTGATATATTGGATTTATATTTTTTTTTTTTTTTTTTTTTGTAGCTTTCAGTATGGGAGTAAAACTTTGCAACTCTAAATGGACTTTTGAGATGGAATTATGTGATTTTGAGGTGAACTAATATGTGTTCTTTTTTATTTTATTTATTCAATAGGATCATAGTGGAATGGATCTTGTTTCAGAAAGAGACAAGAGTCGAGTGGTATGAACTGATCTACAAAAGAAGAGGTTCTTGAGATAATAAAGAATATATCCGAAGATATAACCCAATGCTTTGATAGTCTCGCTGGAAGAAAAAGAATAAGGAGGATTTAACATGTTTATTAATATTGGAAACATATAGTGGTGAAGAGATGATTATGTCACCCTGAGATAATAGAATTATATGTGGTTGGAGTCGACCAAAAATCAACCATATGTTATTTTTGAAATATTAGTCTCCTTTTTAGTCCATGGAAAACTGTGTAAATTAACCTTTGAGATAATGTTTTGAGCTTAGAAGACTTATGCCAATTATGCTGTCTAAAATTGAGAGTCAAGAGGTGATAGTTTTTATAATTTTGTTGTTCTCTTCTTGGTTATTTCATTAATGTATGGATCATACATGCTCCGGGGACCAATATTTATTTAATTTGACTGTTTACATGGCAGCAGCGAGGTATTTGCGGTGTGCCTTTAGGTACCACACATATATATTGAACATGTGGTGGTACTGATTCGTTTTGACCCTTTGAGTGCCAGACAGGTACGGAATGGCAATGCGTCGAGTGCCCCTCTGACACTCGGGGGGTTAATTATCAGTATCATACTATATTGGGATGTGGCATTTTGACTTTAGGGCATAGCTAATTGGTACATTATTTAACTTATAGAGAGCAATTTATTAAGAGCTATATTAATTGAGATGTTGTATAGTACATCTATTTTGATGTTATCTATATTGCACATTTTCTAGATGCGTTGGGACGCGCATGCTCATGATTTATGTTAATAATGATGTGCTCGTAGAATTTAGAAATATGAAGGCAGGCATCATAAATTTCTTGCTGACCAATAATAATGATAACAACTGTATAAATAGGGTTGGGATTGTTCGTACTTATTTATATTGTTGGGAAGCTTGATCAAATATATATTTTTTATTATGATGTTGCCTTGATAGCAGCTTATTGAGAGATATTGGGATGCGCATGCGCGTGACTTGTGTAAACAATGATATGTGTTCATCGTACTAAGAAACATGATAGAAGATGTGATGTTTCTCTTACTGCTAAATGATAATTATGTATATGTGTAAGTGAGTGAATTAAAGTAAGAATTCGTCTATTGGGACGGATATGATTAGTTGCGTCTGATTCATTATGTCCTATATGGTGCCGTACTATGAATGGATGAGTGTGTTGGCATGGATTCAAAAATCTCAATTTGATATTGCGTTAATAGTATGGTTATGTAACATTTTGACTACACATTCAAAATAGATATTTGATACAGTGATAGTAGTATGGCAATGTAATATTTAGTACTACATAAGGGTACGGACATACCGGTGAGTTGACCGGTTTGGTCGGACGCATCGGACTCTCTGATGTTGATGATTGACCCGGTAGACGTAAGTGGATGGTAATATAATTTTGACATTCTAATTAGAATTATATACAATTGAATGGGATCATTTACGTCTGAATTTATGACATAAAATGGGTGTGTACCTCCGTATGCTGTCAATGTACTGGGATAGTCAACGTCAGAGCTTACAACTACAAATAGGAGTACACTTATATATGCAGGTTGATGCTGAGAGAACTAGGCACACTGTGAATGCTTTGGGAGGAGTTCAGTATATGACGCCCTGTGATGTATCAGGGCGTCACTTTATTCTCGGATGAACATTGGGTTGCTGCTGTGTATAACAAGTCTCTCTCTTTCGCGCGACATGTATCATGTGAATAGAGCATGTGATATCTGGATAGACTCTAATTGGTTCCTGGAACATTTAAAATGAACATTGATTTGTTTGATCACTATCCCCTGATGAAGCCGTTTGGCGACACGCGTTGGGATGGTTAGTTGCTCCAGATGAGGGTTCCAGTGCCTGTTATGCTCCTCTGACAGTCCAGTTTAGAGTAGTGAGAGAAAAGTATTATTCTTATTATTTTTTATCTGCAATATTGACTCATAATTTGTCCACGAGTGATCATAAGCACTTATAGGTTTGAGATTTTTTCTATAATTATTATTTTTTGCACACTAAGCACTTTGTCAATTTATGATTGTATGTGGATTCACCTTTATGGACTGAGAGTTTTTCCTACAGGATGATTATACGATTCTTGCACATTTGTGTATTAGGCATATTTAGGAACTCTATCTGGATCATTATGTTTTAAATCTGTGATCTGTCATTTTAGTGTACTCAATAAACATTTATATATTTTTTTGCTACTTGATTGTCACTTTTATGTGAGTGCCTCTTTTAAAGAGCTGCTATTGGTGGTTGTTTTGTGTGTGTGGGGGATTTCTCTTTCTTTTCTCCCTTCCCAGACCTCCACCTTATATTCTTTTGGATATTCATTACTCTCAACTTCATCTGTATCTGAACAAGAGAAGGATGCTGGAGGGATATATTCTAGATCTGCATCATCATCAGTCATCATTAGCTCATCCTCAGCAACATCAGCATCACTGCCAGTTCTTGTCCAGCTTGCCCACAACTACCCTTATATTCCTCTAAGCTTTTGGAGGTCTCAAACAATTTCTTTTTACTTTTACTGTAACAAAGTTCCTCACTACTTTGAGGAAGGGTGTTTTGGTGCTTGTTTGTCTCACTATCTGATGCAGCAGGCGCTTCAGCTTCTACACCTTCCTCTATTATGCTATTGCCAGCATCATCAACACTTGAATGTGACTTGTTGTCTTCATTGTTCTTCTTATTTGCTTCTTTATTTCTACTGGCACTGGTGGTGCTGGAACTAGTTTTGCTGAGACCTTCACAAACTGCATCCTCCCTTGGAGTAGAGGGATCATCATCATCAATGATTGCACATGCTTCAGCAACCATTGCTGCAGTCAGTTTTTGAATTACTACTTTACTCTCACATCTCTGCACTGCTCCACCTCCCCCTTCTCCTGGTGCGTTTGCTGGACATTACGTGTTTTTTTACTGTAAGGGTGCACAACACAACTGATGGAGCTGTATGATGCCTTGCCTAAGCCCAGTCAGCTGTCTGTCACTGTCACCTAATATATCTAGTTCTTTATTCTTTTTTTTTTTTTTAAGTTGTCCACTCTGTTGTCTTATTACAGTCTGTCCAAAAAAAAATCTAACTGAAAAACAAGATCAACAAAGTCTTTCCCCAGACTTCCCCACCCAGCACAGAGACAATAACAGCAAGATCAGCAAGCAAACAAATCCCTAGCTGCCTGTGTCTTGCCAGTCAGTCACATGGAATTTTGGAGTATTTGGGGTCAACCTCCTTCCTCCCTTCTTCTCCCCAGAGTACCTCACTGACTTTCCTAATAAACACTTATACAGAACAAATGTCCTACTAAAAGATTCCCTAAACTAAACTTCAATTCCCCTCTCTGTCTTGTCTTTCTCAAACAAGGTGCTGCTCTCTCCTCTCACAAACACAAAATGGCAAGCTGTGAGAGTCTGACAGCCTTTTATATGGCTGTAGAAAACTTTTCTTCCCATTGATTTCAATGGGCAGAAAAGACGGGAAAAGTGGCAAATCTGCACTTTTCACAGGAAATTATTCACTAAGCGGAAAGTGCCATTATTCGCAGATTTCAGTTTGAGGCAAAAAATGTTGCCCATCCCTAGTGAGGAGTTAACATGTGTTAAGGGACCCAGTTCATCGCTAAAAATCTAGACCTTTTTTTGGGGGGGCGTAGAGTCCAAAAAGTGACCCGTGGATGTATTGATATGGGGCCCTAAGCCCCATATAAATAAATCGAAAGTATGAAAAAAGTGTCAAATGTTAGTAGAATAAACCCTATGAGTACATATCCCACTGGCACTTACAGGGTTAATCCAAATGAGTTGAAAAACATCAACTGAAAAGAAACACCTACCTGTAATCCTGATTTTTGGTGGGGTCTTCGGCACCCTGGTCAACTACTGTCAGTCTAATTCTTCAATCCTCTATGTTCCTTCCTCTTTTTGTTCTTCATCTTTCTCTTCATCTCGTGTCTTCCTCTCTTCTTGTAAAGACATATTACAGTTCATGTATCCTTGAACCTGAAACATCTCAGAAGTAACATAAGATGCAAACTGTCCTTTTTTATAAGCAATATAAAAAAAGCATGTTTTTTGGTACCTTGGATGCATAGTTATGGGGCTTAGGGCCCCATATGAATACATCCATGGGTCACTAGGGTAGGGATGCCTAGTTGGAGATGCATTTTTGTTTTTTACAGGGTTCATTTCATGTCGGTAATAAGGTGCTTCCCCATGTTCATTCAGATACCTTGGCATCACAGAAATTGTAGACTCACATCTAATTTTTGTGTTTTTTAATTATTTGTACAAAAATACTGTATTATTATGCTGTTTACTTTTGTTCATCTCACTTTGCAAAATTGGATAGGGTTCAGGTGTTTATTAAAGAAGTGTTTGTTTTTGCTCACTACCTGTCAGTGTTGTTGTGACACAATGACATTATATTCATTCTCGATTGGATGTGGTGGATGAGCGTGTGTGTACCTTTTATCTCTTTGAGTTCCAGAGAGCTATCCAATGAATTAGATACCTCTTTGGCAGTGAAAGAGTTTTAACTCTTTCGGTGCAATATCTCTTTAGCACTAAAAGGGTAAATATCTGCATTGCATACCTCTTTTGCAGTGAAAGAGTTAATCCTTTCTTTTAACAATTTTATTGTCATACCTATTTAACTAATATCTCTAATGCATACTTCTTTAACCCTTTCAGCACCAGATGACTCCCCCACTGCATTGGCCATTTTCTAATCATTTCCATGTCACAGGGGTATTGAATGCATTGCAATTCATTGGATGCCTCTTTTGCATTGGAGTAAACCCTTTCTTTTATCAATTTAGTGGTATAGATCTGTAGCACTGAAAGGGTTTTTATCTGAATTGCAATACATTGCATAACTCTTTGGCAGTGAAATATGCTGAATAGATATTGCAGTGCATACCTCTTTGGCACTTACATATTGAACCCTTCCAGTGCCAGGGAGCTCCCCTATTGTGTCTCGTGTCTTTTAACCCTTTCATTGCCACATGGTTTTCAGTACATTGCCATGCACTGAATACTTCTTCACAGTCAAAGGGTTAACTCTTTTACCACAATGGACCTATGTCCTTGGATGCCTCTTTGTCACGGACAGGGTTAACCCTTTCCATGGCAGAGGGGTCCCTAATGTATGTTTTTTTTAATCTTTTCAGTACCAGAAAGGTATCCAACTCACCCTTTCAGTGCCAGAAAAATACTAAACGCATTGTACATCAGTGCTTTCAATACTCCTCTGCACTCAAAAGGTTAAGATGCATGGGCAAAGCTGCTCCAATATTGTTCATAGATAGTATGAGAGGACTGGTAGATTTAAAATTATGTTCAACAAATTTTCTTGGGAAGGGGAGGTAGTGAGATGGAAAGGGTAATTACAGTTAGCAGCACAGTCCTATTCTATTAAAAATGTAAAATGAAAAGCAATCCTACATTGGCTTTTTTTTCCAGTGTTAGAAAAAAGTTGTCTGTTCATATTTAGTTTTACTGTAATTTAAAGTTTTACATTTGACGTCTATAAGGTTTTTTGTCCATTCAGCTAAAGTTCCAAAAAGATTAACTACATATCATGTATTATACATTTAACGTGTCCCTAATAATGAGCTCACTGCTGTAAAACTTTGCCGTTGACTCAGCTTGTTACCACTGTGTGAAAGAAAAACATTGTGAAAACACCTCTCACTCCCTTAAACAAGTAATTTTAAAGTCTCATTTACTGTGCATAGATTATGAATTTATGAAACACTTGAGACAAGTTCCTCTCTACTTGTAAAATATTTTCCATAACCAGATGATCACTGTGATTTAAACCCAAAAAATTTAAAGAGATCTTCAAAATACTTCATAGACTTCTTAAACATCCAAGGCATGAAGTTATACAATTTAGTATTAAACACGTTGTGTGCCAGGGGATATGCAATGCGCTGCAAACCAATGTGTTGGATATCCCCACTGGCATTCAAAGGGTTAAAAATGATGACCCTAAACTCTCCTCTGTCTGTCTTGTAACAATGCAGTTAAACAGCTGCAATTAATTTATGTTTTAGATTTTTTTTTATGTTGGTGAATTTTAAAATTACTGTTATTTAGTTTTTTTGTCTCATAAAATACAGGGAGACACACCCATCTGAATACAGATAGACAGCCTATAAACTAATGTTACATTACACTTCAGCTAATTCATCCACATGTATGATTTTCATTTTGATCATTAAAGTGGACTTGCCACCTTCAGATAAGCTTGGTTAATTTTTAAGATAATTAAAAACTACATATACTTTGTGTTGTGCTGTGTATTTGTTTATAATGTAAATAGCTTTTGATAAATTAACCATTGTTTGCTGGTGAAACATTGTGGTACTTTATGCAAATTTCTGTTCTGGAGCGATATTACTACACACGGCTATAAATGAATGTAGTCCACTGGTGGGAAATTTGTGGTCCTTAATCACCTATGAGGCCAAGGTGTTGCTAGTCCAGTGGCCAGTGGCCATGGGACATACTGTGGCCACTGGGATGTATTCCCTTCCCACCTTGCTTGTGGCTGTAGGCTGGTGTCTTGCTGGAGTTGCACCCAGCTATCTGGCTGTGGTATAGGGCTAAAAGACCCATATTGTGGGGTGCTCACTATGCTGGCCACCCAGTGGCATCCCACTGGTGCTGGTGGTGGGGGGCATACAGCACTGCCCTGTTGATGTTGTTGGCATCCACCTCTGTGGTATCCACTCTTGGGCTGTTGTTGGTGGCAGCCCATACAATGACTGTGGTGGTGGTGGTGGTATCCAGCTGGTGCCCTGTGTTGGCTCATCAGCAGCTGTGTCACTGGCTGTCTGACTTTGTCGTTCCTCCTACTCACTTTCCTCCTGCTTGGATACATGCATAGATGCTGTGTGGTATGTATACATGTTGCGTACATATTATTTGGCATGGAGGACCAATCTGAAGCCAGAGGTAATCAACTGTGGCTCCATGGACATTGTAAGCACCATTCCCATTATCCCCAATCATGTATCATGTACTTTTTAAGACGAGTGTTTTGTGGTTCCCTAATGGTCTGGTTTGGTAGTGTTGCTAACCCGTGTTTGTTCCAGCATCACACTTTGCATTTGTGTTTGTTAGGATTCTACTTGTGGGGGAAACATGTCCTCCAGCTCCTTGTGTTGCTGTGTCCCCCCATCACTGTGTGTTTGTGGAGTAGCTTTGTCTCTTGTACTCCCTTGCACTCACTGAATACTACAGACAGCGGGTGTCAGTTATTTTGAGGTATATATAGGTTTATTTGATAATACTTGTTACTCTGGTGTGTTGTGATTGGCTGTGATTTTGAACTTGTATTGACAATGTTTAGGGTTGTTAGATAGCGTTGACTATTAGTTTGTTTCCGTTGAAGTTGACATATCTGGCATTGTGTATCGACGGAAATGAATGCAAGGTGAGGTAAAAAAAAGGTGTGACGTGCATTATGAGGCTATGTGTATTTGTTCGGCCTATGCTAGTTGTCCATTCCAGTAAATGGCTTATTGCATAGCTGTGCTACTACTCAGACATGGCTAACATTCAGCAGTACTTTTTGCTTTACTTATTGTTTTGATATGCTTTATTGGATAGAGTCCTAAGACTCTAACTGGACACCATAGTTACATTAAGGGGTTCCATGCATCTTACATGGTGTCTACAAAAATGGATGGTGCTTAACACAAAGGAATCAGGGAACTATATACCACCACAAATGACCAGAAACGAACCACTGTTCCCTTGGTTCCTAGAAAATCAAAATATAAAAAAACACACAAAGTCCGGCTCGACATTGGGGGTTTGGGATGTAAATAGGAACCAAATTTACCAAAATAAGACTAGTCACAGAATGTGCTACAGAATAAAAATGTTTATTATTTCACTGTGTTCCATGTGTCCATGTACACAGTGCACTAACATCAGCAATAACAAATAAATAAAAACATAATATCAACACATGTCTTCCTGGGATAGCAAATGTGGCCTCTAGTTCACCAGCCAGGATGGAGTATCCACAAAAAAGCCCTTACTTGCTCTGAAATATCACCAATGCGCAGAAATATAGTCACCCTGGTTGTATGACATCTAGGAAAAACACAATATATGTATACACGCTGAACTTCGTAGTTGTCCCCAAAATGCCATAAAATATAAAAGGGTCAGCCATGCAGCTCGGCCCGCAACAATTAACAACCATATGGATAGATCCACTACATGCTCTTGTCTATCCCCCATGTTTTCTATCAAGTATACCAGTATAGAGAAAAACAAAAGGTGATATATCACTCAAAATGAGAAAGTATTAAAACAATCCTCAATGTTGTTTAGAAACCTCCCTTTGATATATGAACATGTTGCTGATCTGTATATAAAAAAAAATGTATCAAGTCACTTAATCCGCATATACCATGAATACTTCCACACTTCAACAGATAAGGCACCACTGAATATTGCTACAGATGATATCCTGCTTCAAATTGAATTTGTCATTTTCTCTGTATGCTTATATTACATTGGTGTGGTTAACTCGTTATAATGTATTGTGAACCGTCACTTAAATATGCAGTCATGCAACCACCTTTTGATGGTACAGCGGGGTTATCACAGTGCTGGCGACATTATGTCAGTTTTACTTCCTGCTGCCTTTTATTGGTTGATGCGGCTTTGCCCTGCCCAGTATTTGTCCTTAAATACTGGGCCTTGTCACTTTTCCGGTGCCCTTTTGTGGTGTTTCCGTTGCCAGCATTTTTTTTAGTTATTCGTGTGATCTCTGTGTATGACCTGGATTGCCTGATTACTCTGCTGTATCTGTTCCTGCTCAGTGTACCGACCCAGACTGCCTGACTACTCTGCTATCTACGTTACTGCTCTGTGTACCAACCCGGATTGGCTGACGGTCCTGCTCTGTGTACCGACCTGGCCTGGCTGATGTTCCTGCTTTGTGTACCGACTCGGACTGGCTGACGTTCCTGCTTTGTGTACTGACTCGGATTGGCTGACATTCCTGCTCTGTGTACCGACCCGGCCCCGCTGATGTTCCTGCTCTGTCTATGGACTCAGATTGGCTGACATTCCTGCTCTGTGTACCGTCCCGGCCTGGCTGAAGTTCCTGTTCTATGTATCGAACTGGTTTGGGCGAACATTGTCCGTGTATCAGGGCCTGCCTGCAGTCCCATCCGGTATCCGGTTTGGGGCTGTCATCCGGTGTCCTCTCTGTCCTTGGACAGAGCCTCAGTTGCCTCGTTGCCACTCAGGCAGTCTAGTCAGGGTAAACCTGTCACTTACTGTGTCGCACGGGCGACACTCCGGTGTGGTAGATCCATCTGGTTGCACCACGGTACGCTTGACCTTTTACTGCTACAAGCTGAGGTTGGTATTACTCTGGGCACCTCAGGCTGCTCTCACTCTCTGGCAGTCGACATTAGGTCTGAGCGTTCGTTAACCCCTTTGGGGGAGGTGCCATTTTCCACCGGATTTCAGTCATTGCAGTCTCCGTTGGGTGTTCCTCCAAGCATACAGTTGCAGTCCTCTGTTACTGCTATGGCAGTCCACAGCTTGTCCTGGGCTTCCATTTACTCCTGTGGCATTACTCGCTATTCCGTCACTCTCTGCAGAGTGAGAGTCTTGAGGGCCTCGCGCTATTAGGGCCTGTCAGCCTTCCTGGCCTAATATTAACCATTTTACTGCTGTCTCATTTGAGTATCACACAAACTTTACCTGACCTGTGTCAGTATATTATTGTTGCTGATTTATACATATACTGGACCCATGTGGGTATAGATTACTGTAACCTGTCCTGTGTCAGTACTATATTGTGTACATATATTACTGTACCCGCGAGGGCTATTATTATTCTGTGTTTATTCAATAAAAATGTGTTTTATCTAACCTACTGTGTCTGAGTGTTAAATAAAACCGTTACAGGGGTTAAACACCAGGGCAGGTGTCCTCAGCTAGGAGGAATTCCCAAAGGGGAAAATCAACAACAGAGATAAACAATGTACTACTTTTGTATCACATATAACAGCTGCATTAAGTGTTATACCACACAGTCACTCAAGGTTAGTTGGACATGTCAATGTTGTCAGTCTCCTTCACATTTAATTCAAGTGCTGTTATCTCTTTCTTTCTGTGCCCAATCACTCCCGCAGCCTTTGCTGTTTCCGGTTGCTCACCATGGACTGCATACAATGCCAAGAACGCGTTCGCTTGTTCTCCTTAGTCGATCTGTTATGATGTCATTTGACATGAAATATGTTTCCTGCTGCTGTTCATTACAATTACAAGTGTAAGACTCTGGGACGCTTCATAACATCTAAAGCATTTCCAGATCTACTCTTCCTTAGGGAATAGTATATATATATAAGGTTGACCTATCTGTACCTATGTATACCTGTCTATTCTCCTCCCATCTGCATGAACTACACCTGTTGACCCCGGCAGTATTCCTCAACATCTACAAAACGTTTAAAAATTGCATCAAATAAAAATATCATGACTATAATAAAAATATATGTAATATTCATTTGTACTGGTATAAATTTAAACCAGAAAGGTCAAACTCATGGACATTAGATTAGGGGCAAGCCACGGGTTACAAACACATGGATCCTGCTTGTAATCAATTAACCCTATCTAAACCTATAGATATGTCATAGTGATAGTATTACAGCCCAATTGACATGGATATAGATATATTATACCCTATTGAATCTTGTCAACCCAATACTGTAGCCGCTTAACCATATATTTAACTTAATTTTATTTAAACAATCCCAGTGATAACTATATATATATATATATATATATATATATATATATATATATATATATAAACTATATATGAATGACTCCTTAAATGTATATGAAGATACATATGAATCAATAGCAAACTTGTGACATGAAAACATAATTAGTGTCCCTACTATCGTGATACATTTATTTTAATCTAATTTGTGAATCATAATGGTATTACATGTAAAACTATGTTTATTTATAGCTGGTACCCAATATTTATTATAGTATACTTCGATGGCACACATGCAGTATTATAATATTCAAAGACATTATTTTCAAATATTTCTAGAGTGACCCCCACTCAAAAAATATCACCATATCTACCAAAAAAATAATGAATAATAAAAATAAAAAATTAATAAATGAATCTTAACAAAAGGACAATCAGAGATCAAATATATATCATATGATCTGAACAATGGACAATCACACTATTTTATGTAAGAATCCTGCATGTGTCAAACATTTCTACCTCAATTTCTACCTCAAAAAACTGCTCTACAAATTTAAAGAAACCCAAATATTCCTACTTCAGAGTTGAGTCCAAAAGGGGATAACGTTTTCATATTATAGATTCATTCACTTTCTCTTCTTGACACATTTTTGATGTAATTATCCCCTCTCCAGTTTGAATGAGCCACATCAATCCCACAAAAAACTATGTTTTCCACTGTGGCACCAATACATAGAGAAAAATGGGTTGATAGCCTATGTTTAGAAGATTTTCTTTTTATATTACTTATATGTTCACGTATTCTCTCCTTTAGTTTTCCTTTTGTTCCTTTTGTTTGCCACAATGACACTGGATGAGATAAATGACACCTTTAGTGTCACACTTCATGGTTTGTTTAATTTCATGTTTCTTTCCCATTGAATGAGAATAAAATAATTTGATGTTTCTTACATTGTGGCAAGTTGTACATCCAATATATCTACCACATTTAAAGAAACTTCTGCCTATACTCAACCAATTGTCTCCTAGAGTGACAGATTTCTTAGATGAAGATGCAATTTTGAGGCCCAGATTTGGTGCCTTAGTGAACAGAATTGAGAGTCTATCGGGGAGTATGTCATTCAAATACTTATCCCCTTTAAGAACTTCCCACTGTTTATTTAATATTTTTCTGAATTGTTTATTTTCCAAATTGAATGATACAATTATGGATATATTGTTCAACTTTTTTTGTTCTTTATTTTTGTTTTCCTCTAACAATTCATTTCTATCCATCTCTTACACCATTGACATACACTCTTGTAAACTTGTCTCGGAATATTGTTTTTCCAAAAATCTATCCTTAAACACTTGAGCTTGTTGTCTAAAGTTTCTCCATCACTGAATTCCGTTTGATTCTTAGCAGTAGGGTGGAAAATGACAACTATTCAATGCAATATAACTATTGCAGTCTACCGGTTGGAAAAAAGTTGTGGTTTTAATATTATTTTCTTCTATATAAATGTTCAAATATAAAACTTCTACCTTACTTATACTGCAATGTGTAGAAAACTTTGTTATATTCATTGTTATTAATATATGTAATAAATTCAGCCAATGATTCTTCAGAGCCGCCCCCCAAAAAAAACCACGTCATCAATGTAACGATACAAGAGTACCAGGCGCACAGAATGGATGGTTACACCAAATGTACTGGTCGTCCCAGAACCTCATGCACAAATTGGCATAGTTTGGCACAAATCTGGTGCCCATCTTCGTTCCTTGCAGCTGTAAGTAAATGTTACCTCCATAATAAAAATAGTTATGGGTTAATATAAATGTAATTAAATTACAAAGTAAATCTTTCTGTATTTCCGACAGAGCCCTTTTTGTCTTAAGACATGATGTGTAGCCTCAACTCCCTTGGTCTATGATCGTATATAGGGATGATACATCTGCAGTAACAATGAAGTAATGTTCTTCCTGATTGATAACTCGTAACACATTAATGATGTCAGTGGTGTTTTTCAAATATGCTCTTAGATCTTTAACATAATCTTGCAGAAAGTTGTTAGTATAGCTGCTGAGATTAGCTGTGATAGAACCAATTCCTGATATGATCGTTCTACCTGGCGGCCTGTCTAAACTTTTGTGGATCTTTGTAAGAAAATAAAAAATTGGTAACCTTGGATGTAAATTTACTATAAATTCAAACTCTTTCTTAAATTTTCATTGAAACCGATCTGTAAGTTATTTCTGAATTCATTGCTAAACTCTGCCGTAGTGTCTCCTTTTACTTTAACCACTTGACTGCTTTAATACTAATACTTTGTTTAACATTTATTACCAATGCCTACTCTCCCTTTTTACCTAAATGAGAAACATGAAAAAAACAGCACTTCCATGCTGCAAAATTTTCATGCAAAGTGACAATTTCCCTCATTTGTCCTTCTTTTTCATTGCATTAAAATCAATTATGTGTAGAGTTCTCTCATATATTATCACCATAATAATATGAAAGGGTACTTAGACTTGCATGTTGTAATTCTGTGCTTGCTTGTAGAGATGGGGGGAAATTCCACGTTTTCTCTCACTCTAAACGTCAGAAAAAAATTATTTTTCTTCTGTTTCTGTGAAATTTATGAAAATAAAAATAAAAAAATTCTGCTTTTTCACTAACTTCAATAAAAGTTTCATGAAAATGTTGTTATTTTTTAAGAATGAATAATTTCTGCTGCTATACAGAAGTGAATGTGTATGGTTCTATTGCTACCAGTGTATTGGGACAATGTTGGGACTCTTAGGGGCTCAATATGTGTGTTTCTCTGGCTACCTGTGTTGTGGGACAAGGTTGGGGGTCTGTATGTTGTTCTACGGCTACCATGGGACTAGGCAGAGATGGTGAGCAACAGGAAACTCTCCAGACTAAAACGCACATCATGGTGGTAGTTGTAGTCTGGCATCAGCTGAAGGGCATCCCATTGCCCATCATGCTCAAGGCTATGATGGACAAGGCTAGGGATCAGTAAGTATTGCTCTTTGACTATCAGTGCTGTGGCTTGTGGTGAGGGCTGAGGGTTACTCTGGGTAGTATGGCTACAACTGAAATGGGACAATGCTAGGGGTCAATATGTATGGTTCTAAGGCTACCAGAGCAGTGGGTCAAGGCTGGTGGGGAGGAATATGGGGATTATATGGCTATCCTTGCAGAGGAACAAGGCTGTGTTTCTATGGCTACCACTGGTCAAGGCTGGGGGGATCAGTGGTGGGTCTATGGTTACCAGGGCAGTGGTGAGGTTGGAATGGAAAAAAGTGAAAACATTTCACTTATCACAGTAATTTTGGTGAAGGTGAAAAGTGCCATTTATCACACTTTTCACTTTTAGGGTGAGTCATTTTGTCCATCTTTACTTAGGAAAGAATGAAAGCAGCTGAATTTTTGATTCTAGCTAGTGTAAACACAGACAAGCAAATATAGTGATCTGGATTTTCTTGACAGATATGTTGGTAGCTGCTGCCAGTTATTCTCTGGGTGTGGGAGTGAAAGGAGAAGGGAGAGTTAAAAAACTAACAGACAAAATCTTTTATGACTAGTTTTAAAGCTCATGTACACGGGCCAACACTGGCAGCGCTGCAGTCATGCGCAGTACTGACTGCCAGAATGCACCAGGGCTGATACAGAATGGGGCACTCCGAATTAAGACTGTAGTCCTCTCTGCGCACCTTCCTGGGACCAGGCATTCCCAGGAAGTTGTGCAGAGGGGACTCCGGTCTGAATTTGGAGTGCCCCGTTCCATATTAGCTGCTGCATGGGCAGTCTGTACTGAGCATGACTGCAATGCATGCAGCTGTCTCTACTGCACATGATGGCTTCCGAAAAACATCCTTAACGAATTATAATATATAGGATAAGTGACATGCAGCCAGGCAGTTCCTTCCTGAGCTGATTGAGCCTGTCTGAGACTCTAATGAGACCAAGTGTCAGGCACTACGTACACAAATAATAACTCTATATTCAAGGCAAGACAAACAGATAAAGGTACAACTTGACATACTGTGAAACTTACACACCAACATCAGCAAGAACAAATTGGAAAAGAGCAAGAAGTATATACTGCTATTTGGTTTGTGCTGCATCAGCTGCTGTGCACTTTATTCTTCTATTGTTGATTATGAAGGGTGTTTGGGAGCGGCTGTGATTTGTAGATAGTGATACCAGCAGTGACACTGATGGATAGGGTGAGTTTAAAAAAATAAAAACAAAAACTTTTGACTGATGGCACAGAGAGACAAGCAGGATATGCTCCACCAGAGCCGTAACAGAGTAACAGTGAGAGACAGAGATATAGATTGTTCATTATTTCCAGACAGACAAATATCACTCTTCATATTCTTCACTGTGTGGTATACTTTCTCCATAAAGATCAACACTACTAGCATTATGTTTACCAAACATGTCAGGGGCAGAGATAAGTGGAAAGTAGTAGAAGAAGTGCATGGAAATGTTGGTAGTAGTAAAGCAACAATAATTACAACTGTGCTCAGACATTGCTAATTTTACAAAAGCCTTGCCTTTTTAAATTCTTAAAAAAAAAAAGAATTGCTAAATCCAAATTATTAAATCTGTTCGGGGTGAAGTCTTTAGGGATTGCAAATATTACTAACAAAAAAAGGACAGTTATGGAGCATGCTAGCTGTACCATAGGGATAAATGAAAATCCCCATTGACCTAATGTGACTTTTAAAATACTGAATACTAGAGAAGCTCCAGTGCATTGCTTTGCAAAATATTTGGCATAAATGAGTGGGTTAAAAGCCCCAATTAAGTCCATGGGTATTTAGAACTAGCTTGTTTTTCCACTATAGTGCAGTTGGTTTGCTACATAATTGCTGTCATTATTCTTACTAAATCAGCCTCAGTAACTGAACTACTGCAAGAACCACTTCAATAAGAAGCCTTAAAAAGATGGAAGAGTTGAAGAATAGTTAATGCAACTGCAGATACAACAGTTATAGCCACATGGAAGAAGCTGGTGCAAGAAATGGTTACCTGTAATTCCAGTTTTAAAGTAGCCCAGAAAGATAATCCTTAGATTGGTTATCACAGATAGAAACTATAATAAACCTTAAAAATAGATTACAAAGAGGATTCCAGAGGATAAAATGATTGGAATATGAAGACAAAGAAACATGACCCATGCCTGCTTAGCTCTAGAGTTCTACTACTGCATTTTTTTTTTTAGCAAAAACGAAGTCCAAGCTTCTCACTGCAATCCAACAATAAATAACATCAAATATATTTTTTTAGACTGCAAAAAACACAAGAAAACCTGCAATATATGTTTTAACAGTATATGATTTCTATAGCATCTTGGGCCTTGTGACAGACGCAGAAGAATGTGACTAAAATCTAGCAACAAACACCCAATTATCATAAGGAAATTGAAAAGAAGATTGAAGAAATGGTCATCTTACAAGAGGAAGTGAGAAGATTAAATTCAGATCTGTCCACTATCTGGAAACTAGGGAAAAGACTTCAGCACTTTTGACTTTTTTCATAACTATAATTAATGGCCTTTGCTAGCATAGAAAATATAACGACAGCTAAATGCTTGCTAACAAGAGCAGAAAGAAAATGCAACCTACTAGAATGATTGTTCTGAAGAAGATATTTATGGACAAACAAAAGTCCAAGTGGTGGCTTGCCAACAGTCTATTGGAGGAAAATAATCAATTCTTAAAGCCAGTAAAATTATTAATCAGGTTGAGCAAACAAATATAAATTAGTAAAGCCTCCACAAATAATTTCACTGATCAATTAGAAAAGATTGGAAAAATTCTGGGTGTGTGCAAATCATTTGAGAATATATATAAAGTAGGTAGGAGGGGGAGAAAGCTACAGAAGTAGAGAAAAGATCTTGTAGCATACAGGAGGGGTTACTATATACCATCTTATATATACTATCTTGATAGTTATATGAAGGACTTCCAAAGGAAGATGCACTGGTTTATTAAAGCAATATTAAGAACACATAAAACAATAAAATGTATCATTTCAGAGCTCAACTCTCTTTAAACAGTAGCTATGCTGGAACTAAACTGGCAAATCAGAATGTAACTGTTTTTTATGTCTCTACATATACCCCTAAATTCTTCACCTATCAATAATCACCAAATGGAGGTGTATGCAGTAAGGCACATATAGAGAGCCATACAGTCCAAATAACACAATTTTAAATTCAAATGCATATGGAAAACAGCAGATATAAATAAAAAATATAAAATTAATTCTCTCTCTTTTAATAATAACCAAATTTAAAGTAAATGACCTAAATAACACTAATAAAGCTAAAATAATATATGTATTGGATTGAGTATAAATTTGCACCAATAATCAGACCTATAAATAAGCAGTGTTTCTATAAGCTTCGAAACTGGGACAAAGCACAATGGTAGTTAGAATGTTGTTACTTAGCAACAAGTCTAGTGATGTTCTGGAAGCTACTTGCAAATGCTTCCTTGCTTACATATTCCCTTGCGATTTTCTTTTATGTGTTAACGATTCATGTTTTATGGCTAGATTTCTATTTTAGAAAGAAATAAAATAACTTGCTATTCTTACTGTATATTATTGAGAATTATTTCAATTATTTTATTGTATATTTTAGACCAGAGTGCATAGAAAACCAGAAGTACCTAGTACAATGTTTTACTTGTGGCATCATAGACTGCAAATACTAATTAAATTAAAAAGTGCTTATGGTAATATTATCTGTTCTGAGCAACAGCTGAAAGGACACAAGTTGCTCTCTTAATTTAAGCAGAAGGTATTACATTAAATGTATAATCCAAAGTCTGTGTATATTAGTACCAGCCATTAGTCATGTGAAATTGCTTTATAGCGAGCTTGAAATTAACTGAAAATTATGTCTTTCTTGTGATTTAAATGTAAAATAACAAACAAAATTAATATCTTGTAATACCTTTTTTTATTAGACTAACAGAATTATGGATTGTCAAGCTTTCGGGATAAACTCCCTTTCTCAAGTTTAAAGCATTTCTTAAGCACAAGGACAAAGAATTCACAGTTAAAACAGTTAATACAGTTAATACATTGAATTCAAAGCTGTGTTGTTTGCTGGGGTTAACACAGCGGGACTGGTGATAAGACAGGGACCAAGAGAAAATCCACAGTCTTCTTGCAGAGGGTCTTAAATACCCTGTGCAAGTCAGAGTGTGTGGGGGGGAAGAAAGAGAAGAAAAATACAGGAGATGGTATGGGAGGGGAGAGAGTTAAAAAAAGATTGCACATATTAAGAATGCTACAATGCTAACAATCCAGTATGGGCAAGCAGGCCTATATACAACTTGTGTCCATATAGGTAGATTTATACATACACATACATACACACATACACGTACATAAACACACATACACACATATATATATATATATATATATATATATATATATATATATATATACTAGCAATGTGGGACGGCGCTGCCAGTCAGGCTATATAGGGAATTAATGCACACCCACTGATGCAAGACAAACACACACAGAGACACACACACAAATGCACACGCATGCACTGAGATGCATAAAGAGCGACACAGTCATACACACATACATGCAATGCACAACATGCAGACACATAGCTTGTGATACAGACATGCAACACACAGTGAGGAACACACAGAGACACACACACACACAGAAGTGAGTCATAAGGGAGGTGACTTATGTGTCATTGTAATGAGTTTGTATTTGTACTTATGCCTACATGTAGCTGAAATGCATGTGGTAATTGCACATACTATGGTGGAAGGTGGATCGTGCTTGCTCCTGGGGTGTGAGTGAGTGTGTGTGTGTGTGTGTGTGAGTGTGAGTGAGTGGCATTCATTCATGTAGTTGAAATGCATGTGGTAATTGCACATACTATGGTGGAAGGTGGATCGTGCTGGCTCCTGGGGTGTGAGTAAGTGTGAGTGAGTGCATGTTAGTGTGAGAGTGAGTGATTGCATGTGTCGTGATTGAATGTGAGTATGTTAGTGAGTGTGTATGATTGAGTGAGTGTGTGTGATTGAGTGAGAGTGTGTGAGTGTGAGAGAGTATGAGTGAGAGTGTGTGAGTGAGAGGGTGCATGAGTGTGTGAGTGAGTGTGTGTGAGTGAGAGAGTATGAGTGAGAGAGTGAGAGTGTGTGTTTGAGTGTGTGAGTGTGAGTGTGTGAGTGAGAGAGTGTGACTGAGAGAGTGTGAGTGAGTGTGTGTGACTGAGTGTGTGAGTGAGAGTGTGTGAGGGTGTGAGTGACAGAGTGTGAGTGTGTGAATTAATGTGAGTGTGTATGATTGAGTATGTGTGACAGTGTATGTGAGAGTGTGAGTGTGTGATTGAGTGTGAGTGTGTGTGTGTTCTGTCTGATGTGTTTGTGTCTGTGGTGTAGGAGTGAGTGGCAGCCATTTTGTTTTTTGAGTTACTTGGATAGTGGTGGACGGGCTGGATATTGGGGGCAGGCCAACTCCCTGCATGATTTAAATCACTCCCCCATTGAATCACCCAATGGGAGCAGTAACTCCTCCTTACTTAACCCTTTGAGTGCCAGAGGGGTACGCAATGCATTGCTTTGCAATGCATTTAGTACCCCTCTGGCGCTCAAAGGGTTAAGTTAAGGTAACATAGCAATATAACACACGGTGGCTGTTCTGTTGAGTCAACGTAGCAATATGATGAGGGAACAAATAGAAAGTGGTGTTTGAGGCTTGCCCTCTGTAACATACAGCAAAGCATCTCTCTCCCTTTAAGGAGAAAGGGCGGGAATCAGGAAGCAGGAAGTGGAGGAATGACAGTTAAAAACAGACAGTTAGTGAGGTGACTGAAGAGATGAAAAGAGTTAAATAAAAGAGTTGCTATTAAGTTTATCCCTGAGTGTTTGTATTTTATGGAAACATTACACCCTCATACTGAAACAGAGTGTATGGAGGGTTACAGTTATCTGTGGGAGGTGAAACAGTGTGTTTGTGGGGTCATGATCCTGAGTGAGAGTGTGTGTGTAGACAAGGAGAAGTTATTGATATCCCCTACTTCAGGAGCCAGTGACAGCTAAAGTTTTTTTTGTCAGTTGGATAGTGGTGGGCGGGCCAACTCCCTATATGATAAACATGCCCCCATTGAATCACCCAATGGGAGCAGTAATGTCCCATTGAATCACCCAATAGGAGTTGTGTCTCCTAATGAGACATAAATTATGTAATGAGGCATTCTGTTCAATGTGTGTGTGTTTTCTGAGGAGACATAAATTATGTTCTGTGTGTTAGGTACCATAAATTATGCAAAGAGGCTTATTCTTATATATATATACTAGTTGAACAGCCCGTTACACGGGCCACAGTGCCTCTGGCAGCCGGTCGCGGGGCAGTCACACACAGTGCAGACTGCCCGCGCCTCGGCTGAAACAGAGCCTCTGGCAGCCGGTCGCGGGGCAGTCACACGCAGTGGAGACTGCCCACTCCTCGGCTGATACAGAGCTGGACGCTCCTTCGGAGCGCCCAGCTCTGTATCAGCCGCGGCGCGGGCAGTCTGTACTGCGCATGACTGCCGCACGCACAGCAGTGTCTACTGCGCATGTCGGGCGTTACACACAACTTGGCGAATTATTATATAGGATATATATATATATATATATATATATATATATATATATATACACACACATACATACATATACATACACACATACACATATATGCATAAACACGTGTACATGCACATAGATACATACACATATACATATACACACATACATACATATACACGCACACATATACATGCATATACACACATATACACATACACATATCCATACAATATATCTATATATACACACACACAAATATACATGTATATAGCATATAAACATATACATATAAACACATTCGTTTGGACACATACATATACATAAATGTGTACTCCTAAATACGTACACACAGTATGTAGGAATGCGTACTAAAACATACATATATATATCCAAGTACATATATATATATATGTATACAAACATAAACATACATACATGCATGCATGCATACCTAAATGTACATATATGCGCATAAACCCATATATACATATAGAATAGCCCACCCACATATATATATACGCCTGCATGTATAAGAGTATGGGAAAGCATATGTCAGTACGTATACGTAATATGTTAATAATAATATGAAACCTGTCATTAGAATGTATGTTAACATGTGGATATATATGAAGAGTAAGATAATGATAGAGGGGTCATGTGAAACTTTGATAGTGGGATAGGAAACTCAAATCAACATTTAGTCCTCTATTCTTGTTGTTAAAAAGTATAATCATTCTTTCTTGGGTATTTTTAAAGTTCTCTTTGAGCACTTTGATTTTTAGGTCCTTAATTGAGTGTTCAGGCTGGGTAAAATGGTGTCCCACAGGGTTGCAGTAGGATCCTTCTTTGTGATATTTGATAGAGTGTCAGTGCATGTTCATTCTGCCATTTAATTGCTGGGTGGTTTCTCCAATGTAGCACACTAGGTGGCATTTGGTGCAATGTATCATATATACCACATTGCTAGATGTGCAGGAGTATGATCATTTAATGCTGTAGGTTTTGTTGTTGTGGATGGCTTTATTGTCTGGGCATATATGCTGCCATAGTTTGCAGCAAGGTTTCTTGCATTGTCTGGTACCTTTTTCTGCATTCTTCTCATCAGTGTATAGTTTCCTCTTGATTCGTTTTTGTTGAAGGTTTGGTGGTTGTCTGAAGGCCAAAATGGGGGTTTCAGATAAAAACATAATTTTATTGGAAAGGTGCACAGCATATCTGTACAAAGTATGGGACTTTACATATATTAGCTCAATACAGTACTGGCAAGAAATGGAGGCACAGTGATTGATTGTTACAACATCCTGTGAATCTCTACCTTATCTGTAATACATATTATACTGTCCAGTCCATCATCCATCATCTATTGCCCATTATCCTCCACATGTACACCTTCAAATGTCCTTCTTGACTTGGCTTTCCTTTTTCTGTCATTAGACACACCCTGTCTTCTTATGGGGGACTTCAAATGCCATGTGGATGATCCCTCTGATTCCTGATTCTCTCTCTCACATCTGCTTTTGGACTACATGGGTAGACAGCTGCTACTATTCACAAGGATGGTAATTTCTTAGACCGGGTGTTCACTAGAGGCTGTGTACTTTATGATTTTAATATCTCTCCTTTTCCACTAACAGATCACACCTTGTAACATTCAGCACTGCTCATACTTCTTCTGCCATCCCCACCTCATCGGCCCACTTCACATGCAACCTGAAGTCAGCCTTGCCAAAACATACAAGGAAAATCCTAAAAAATATCTGTTGCGTACCCCTCTCGCACTCAAAGGGTTAAAGAGCAATGTCTGAAACAATTGTCACTCCAATGTTTTGCACAAGCCATCTGTACTACGGTCACTCCAATACATTGCACAGCATTATCTACAGTACTGTTACTTTAATACAGTGCTCAGCACTATCTGTACTAATGCCACTTAATGCACTGCACTCACTTTCTGCAATGATGTTACTCCAACGCATTGCTCAGCACTATCTGTTCTAAAGGCTTATGCATCCTTGAGTCCGTCATACAGATATTATTAAGATCATTCCTGCACTTCTGTTCATTCACATTACATTTCATTGGACACCAACCAGTTCAATAATTATCTTTGATCAGCTCACCATGGTCTTATGGAGTCTCAGTTTATAATTCCAAAGATTATATTACCTAAATTCTGCCTATTACTATTACTGTTTATTAGTTATCATTGTACTGGAGTATTACACTATTAACCAGACTGCAACTGTTATAAAAGCAGTCAACTGGTTGCTAGGTTCTTTTTGTAATATTGCACTTAACCATATTTCTTTTCAAATATATTATTTTTATTTTTATTAAATTAATCCAGCATCTTCCTTAAATTCATACTACTATATTATTTATCCTTTGAAGGTTATTCCAGTTCTTTTCAGGTCATTACAAGCTACTCAGTCTATTCCAAGCCGCATTAGCAGGTATGAATTTATTATAATGCTAATCCCATAAGCAAATCTAGATATAAATGTTCCTACCTATATATTGTAGCTGGTAATCAAGATACTCCAGGCAGTCGCCTTAATCCTCCTAATCAAGTATTCCAACCAAGACTCTTCTATTCATATTTATTAAAGCATCAAGTTTGTTACACCAGGTAAGGTTTACACATTTAAATTAATATTCCGCTCCTTCACTCGTCATAAGTCTAACAGTTATAACCTCATTCAGGTTTTCAACTTACAGGTAAGTCTTTTTCATTTGATTACAGTCACTTCATTGGCATTTTCCAACACCTAGAAGTCCATCTGTCCGAAACTGGACCATGGCTAGACTTATGGCAGAACTGTCTAAGAGGCACATCCCATACTCTGCCTCGGCACAGAAAGCCAAACTTTTCAAATTACTATTCTCCATGCCTGATCCACCCCTACACCCTCCATGCCAGCCTCACAAGCCATTTCCCAAGACTCCCAATTAAATCATATAACTCATCTTACAGAGCTAGCTTCAGCCATTTCCAACTTAGGTGCAGATATTCAAACTAGAGTTTCTGTACTCGAAGAAGCATCTTTCCAGGGCCATCAATAAACCCCTTATTCTATTAGTCAACAGTCAGGTACATCCCAGAACACTACTCCCTGTATCACACATGCCCATATGATTCCACAACACATCTGTAAAGTTATAATTGAAGGAAATGAAGTCCTCCTCCTCCAAATTCTTTACTCCTAAGGAATCCATAACTCAGCCCTGAACTGGCTGTTGTCTTATCTAACTAACCTATCCTTCAGTGTCTTCATTACCACCTGTTTCCTCTCCCTTCTTCCTCTCTTTTGGTGTTCCTGAAGGCTGTCTTCTGTTCTCAATAATATGCACAATAACACTTGGTAAACCTATTAACTTATTCAAAGTCAAATATCACCTCTATGCAGATGACAACCAACTTTACTTATCTGCATCTCAACTGACTCCTGATGTTCAATTATAGTCACAGATTGCCTCTTGGCTATCTCAGACTGGATGGCTGATAGACACTTCAACCCAAGTATGTAAAAAACTGAGCTACTCCTGATTCCCCCCTAGACCTGTCCCATTAGTGCCCTTCCAGGTGAGAGTAAATGGTACTACCATAAATCCTGTATCAGAAGAATGGTGCCTAGGGCTGATAATAATGATGCTTCTCTCTTAGATTAATGTTATCACCAGATCATGCCACTTTTTCTTGTGTAACATAGCAAAATATTCCCTTCCTCTGTTCCACCACAGCTAAAATTCTTGCATGCATTACTGTAACCTTCAACCATCTGGTCATCCTGTCTCCTAACTCCATACAATTCAATCCATACAGAATGCTGCAGCATGAGTTACTTTATTGTCATCTAGTTTTGTCCCTGCTCCCCTCCTCCTTCAGTCACTCCAATGGCTGCTCATCAGACTCCAGTTATCACATAAAATACTGCTTCTCTCATTCAAGACCATTGTCTCCTCTACCCCTTGCTATATTTCCACTCTGATCTCCTGCTATACCCCATACCGCCACCTATGATAAGCCAATGACATTCTTCTTTCACCTCCTTTTGTGTTTACAGCTCTCTCTTATATCAAAACATTTTCCCTCATTACTCTTTATCTATGGAATGTTCTACTTCACAGCTTCCACCACTGCACTTCTCTTGCTGTCTCCAAGTCTACATTTTTAAAATCCTTTAATTTGCAAATAATTTGCTTGATATTATGGTTGGAACTTTGTAGCAACTGTTTTGTTTTGTTTTAAATTATACAACCTCAAAAAGGCTCCAACAAACTAGAAGGCATTGACTTCTTACATTCAAGGCTCTTTTAATTTACTATTTTATGTTCCCCTGTTCCAACCCTTATGTTCTCTGTATGTCTCATTTTACAACTTCAGATTGTAATCTTTCAAAAAGGCACCCCATCTCCAGGGTTTCGTGTTCCTATACATTTGTCACCCTGTTTTGTCCAACCCCTTAAATCATAAAGCACTCTGTAAACTTGTGGCTCTATATAAATAAAAATAAACATATTAATTAATTCATAGAAATGCACATATTACTTAAAAATGATAGTAATAGTATTTAAAATCATTATTGAAACTTCTGATTGGGTCACATGCTAATTGGTGTAAATGTAGTGATTATCCAGACATCTGTGTGCCTTGTAAATTGTAAGATGTATTTTGAATGCAGATGCCCCCCCCAGCCTTATTTACTTGGCTTATAACTAAGTCTTTGTTATTCTGTCATTTTTTGAGGGGCACAGAAAGGTAAGACTGAACTGCTTAAATCTATATTTCAAAATCCCTTGTAATAAATTAATTGAAAACTTCTATATGTTCATTTTGCTCATGTAAACAAAAGAATGAAGAGTTGTTTTTTTTAACTTTGATTGTTATTTATTTATTATATTGCAGATAGCTGTTATTATCATATCTATGGTTACTTTGTAATATTTCACATTATTATATTTTTCATACATCATAGTTTTTCCCAATTAGATTTCAGCATATGTAAACATTTTAATATGCATAGTCCCCCAGAGGCTTTATATGGAGGGAACTCCCCACACAGGCCCATTTAGTCCTGAGGAAGTAAACATGACTTTTCCATTTTCACCCCCATTCATTTTCAGACTAGACTATTTCAGTATCAGGTCCCTCCCTGTTTATTTTGAAAACTCACATTCTTGGTTCACACTCCTTGACCCATTACAGCAGACTGATTCCTGGTGATGTTTTGGCATCCACCTACCACCTGCCATCTTACCTACACCCAATGTCTGGACTGGCAGTGGCATGGAGCCACTGATCTACTTATTGATTTATCCACTCACACAAGTGAGCAACTGGAAGGAACAGGAGTATATCACTAAACAACTGTAACCAGAGCTGACATGTGATGAAGGTCACAGCTACATCACAGATAAGGTGAAGGGACCCCAGAGACTCTTTGGTCTTAGGAGACTTCTGTGAGAGCAACCTAGGAGTAGGTGTGTTTGTGTTTATTTGTTAGGTCATATGTATTCTTTTTTTACGAAACAATATTACTTTTAAGGGAAGGATTATCTTTATGTTCTGCTTTTTGCACTTTTATTGTTTTATTAGAATATCTTCTTTAATATATCCATGTAGAAATTTGGAGATCATTGATCCTATAGAATCTTTTGATCAGACAGCAAATGGATGCCTGCATAAGAAAATCCTCTGGTTACATTGCACATTAACCATTGAACTGTTCATCAATGGCCAGTATTAATCTAATGCCTTCTTATTCATCATGTTAATAAGAAATTTCCAGATAGATCTGCTATCCCCAACCACCAGCTTCAGGTCAGCAGATCCCATAGTACTCTATGGAGGTGGGGACATACACATAAATATGTGCTGTATGCTCACCATATACTTATTGTATTTCCCTGCCTTTATTGATCATAGATAAATATCCAAAGGTGCATTTACTGCTTGACTTCAAGGTCCAGGAGAAATATGAACTAAGGTGTGATAAAGAGGTGATAAAGCGGTGCAAAGCATTGCATACTCCTCTGGCACTCAAAGGGTTAAGAGGCCACTACCTCACTGCTCCACTCGAGGCAGTCTTGCATCACCTCACTCACACAATGCAATCATGCACAGTAGAGATTGCCCCAAATGCGGGCAGTCTCTACTGTGCATGACTGCATCGTGACAAACATCCTAGAGAATTATTATATAGGATAAGATAAGGGTCATAAAATGTGTGTATGTGTGTTTCCCAGATTTAACTTATGCTAATCATTTAGTTTTACAATTAGACAAATTATATCCTGTAAATAAAGATAAATATAGAATTATCCTTCTACATGTAAAAGAAAACAAATACTGCCATGTCTGTATTGATTTCTACACAAATGCATGGGATTGCAAAACAGAACTGAATATCATCAGTAATCAATCCAAGAAATATTGATTGCTCATCCATTTTAATTGTAAATGGCTGTGTAATGCCATATTGACTATTAAAGCAGTTAGATAGGGCCATCATCATTTCTTCTAACTACCACAAGTAATTGAGGAATCAGGATTGGTGTGTGTAATTAATTATGCATACATCTCTGCAAAGATCAAAGAGTTCCTAACTACTAAGCCAAAAATGTATATAATTATTAAACTGACTGAAAAATAAAAAGCACAAGTTATAGTTAAATAGATACCTTTAATGAAACTAAAAGCTGATAAATGACCAATCCCCTTTAAAATGATTAAGATTAACCTTTCCGCTATAACACACTTATCTGTAAAAATATGGTCCTTCCTAATTAGCTTCAGAGTTTTAAAATAGCAGGTGGAAGTGCCGGGCTAATTGGATTTTCTCACTGGACACAAGCAAAATACATACTTCTACAGTCTAATGAGTCTGACCACAGAAGACAGTGTTATATATGAACATCTAAACTATAGGAACAATGAATTACTTGTATAGTTGTAAGGCTTTTTTTGGTGGGTGAATACCATAATTCCTGACTAGTGACAGATATCAAGCATTCCCATTTATATAAAATTATGAAACGGTGAGGAAATGGTATACATGCATAAAATATGTGCTGCTTAAATGTTGCTTGTGCCAACAGGACTACAGTGAGGCAGGCTTTAGGGTTTATGGGGCATTAATTTAAACAACACCAAAACCTATGCCATGTACATGCATACAGATGGAAGATTAAAAGGAATATTCTCCAAACCACCACTACTCTCCTATAAAAATACCCCGACCTGAAACGACTGTTGGTAAAGAGCTCCCTAAAGAATGCAACAGAAAATTGTACTTCTCCCTGTCTACAAAAGAGATGTGAAACATATGCACACATATGTACCAAAGATAAGGTGCACATACCACATTCCCACCAGAAAACATCAGGGCAAATTCACCTGCAGATCATCTAATGTTGTCTACCTCATGTCTGTGAAATGTCGAAACACAGGATTATATGTAGGTGAGACAGGACACACTCTTTTCACATTTTCTTTCTCTATATCTAAGTGTGGTAAAGCTTTCACTCATATGATCAAAATCAAACATAAAGCCAAATATATCACAAAATTTAAGGACCACAACAATTCATCACTAACATGGCAGGTACCTTTTGGAACCTTTATGAAGGTATTTATAACATTACCCCTCTCCACTACCCAATCTAATCCTGAGCTCTTGTTCCAGTCTATGGATTGTTACTCTGCCAAGTCTAGCATGCTTAAAGGGATAGTAACCCCCCCCAACAACTTGACGGCAAAATACAGGAATCATAGAAACATACCGAACGCACTTAGTCCCATCTCTCAAACCTTTATGGTTTGAGAGATGTAAGGCAAGACAGTCCTCCGGTCCCTCCCCCTTCTGCCTGACGAGCTGTAAAGCTGTCAGAGGCAGAATCCGGTCGGCCAACTTTCCGCGGTTCTGCAGGAGTTCTGACATCTAGATATCTCCGTTTAATTACTTCATAGGAATGGTCTACAACATGGGCTTGCAAGCCAGGCACATGTATTAGACTATACCCATGAAGTAATAATACGGAGATATCTAGATGACAGCGCTCCTGCAGAGCCGCCGTCTGGTGCTGGAAGCCGGATCTCATGACGTCCACTATACAGCTGACGCATGAGAAGGGGGAGGGAGCGGAGGTCTTTCTTGCCTTACATCTCTCAAACCATAAAGGTTTGAGAGATGGGACTAAGTGCGTTCGGTATGTTTCTATGATTCCTGTATTTTGCTGTCAAGTTGTTGGGGTGGGTTACTATCCCTTTAACTTACCTTTACAGGCAATTAAATTGAATCAGCTATTCGGAGCCCAGGTGGCTTCACGGTACTTTATAATTATCAGTACATTACACCCCTTCTAACCTATTTGGTACACACATTTAATCAACTAGCAATGAGGGAAGTTTCCCTATGCAATCTTTAAAGGCCGTCATGCCAAACCCAAAGACCAACTTCTATGTAACAACTACAGACCAATATCACACTTAAACTTAGGCCTTAGGATTTTTGCTAAAGTACTTACAATTACATAGTAACATAGTAAATTAGGTTGAAAAAAAAAGGTCTATCAAGTTCAACCTTTACCTCATAACCCAGAGACATGAGATGAGTATGAAACAGTTTTTGGTGTAATGCAATATGGAATGGAAAAAAGTTATGCAAATGGGAATGGGCATCACCTCCACCACCAGCAGTGACATTGTGGAGTTTGCTGCTGCTATAATTCCTGCAGCTGAGTCACCAGAGGAAGAGGTTAATCTGTCACAGAAGCAGGACGAAGATGAGAGGGCTAGTGTGCCACAGACCACCATGGCCACGATAGGAATGTCTCCTTAAAACATTGATATGGTGCCAGGTCCTAGCTCCAGTGATGGTTTTGAGGCAGCAGCACCACCTGCCAGTGAAGGTGATTATGGATAATAAGAAGAAGGCCATACTTTTCCACCTGCCCCCTCCCTGAAATCATAGGTGTGGGAATATTTTTCCCTTTGGCATAGACACAGTGCAGTCATCAATGACTTATTATCCCTTCAAGATCAAACTATCACGGTGCCCGTGCTCCCTGTGTTTCTTTCTGTCAGTTTTTGCTATACTATGCTCCCATTGATTGATCTACGTTTGGCCCGCCCAGTATGGCGTTTATATACTGGGCTCTGGCACCTATCCGGTGCCCTTTCGTGGTGTTCCTCTACCAGTGCCTTCTTGAGCTTCGTGGATTCCAGTGTACAGACTTAGCCTGTTTGACTACTCTGCTTGTCTCCTGCTCCCGTGATTCGACCTGGCTTGGCTGACATTCCTGCTCCGTGATCTGACCCGGCTTGGCTGACGTTCCTGCTCCGTGATCTGACCCGGCTTGGCTGACGTTTCTGCCCTGTGATCTGACCCAGCTTGTCTGATGTTCCTGCTCCGTGATTCGACCCGGCTTGTCTGACGTTCCTGCTCCATGATCTGACCCGGCTTTCCTGTTCCAGTGTTCGCTGTGTTGCTTGGGCGACATTCTGACTTCCGCTGTGCCTGGGGCCTGTATCCATTACTGCTTCAGCAGTGAGACAGTTGCTGTGTCCTCCATTAACTCTTGCAGAGCCTCCATGTTGCCTCCGTTACTGATACGACAGTGTGCCATTGGCTGTGTCCTCTGTTAACTCTTGCTGAGCCTCCGTGTTGCCTCCGTTACTGCTACGGCAGTGTGCCATTGGCTGAGTCCTCCGTTAACTCTTGCCATTGGCTGAATCCTCCGTGTTGCCTTCGTTACTGCTACGGCAGTGTGCCATTGGCTGAGTCCTCCGTTTACTCCTGCAGAGCCTCCGTGTTGCCTCCGGTACTGCTACGGCAGTGTGCCATTGGCTGAGCCCTCCATTTAGCTCTTGCAGAGTCTCAGTGTTGCCTCCGTTACTGCTACGACAGTGTGCCATTGGCTGTACTTTCCATTAAGCTCTTGCAGAGTCTCAGTGTTGCCTCCATTACTGCTACGGCAGTGTGCCATTGGCTCTACTTCCGTTAAGCTCTTGCAGAGTCTCAGTGTTGCCTCTGTTACTGCTACGGCAGTGTGCCATTGTCTGAACTTTCCGTTAACTTCTTGGAGATTAACAGTGTTGCCTCCGTTACTGCTAAGGCAGTTTACCACTTGCTGAGTCCTCTGTTAAGCTCTTGCTGGCATCTTTGTTGCCTCCGTGGCTGCTACAGCAGTGTGTCTTAGTCTCAGTTACTGCTCTGGTCTGCATTATTGTACTGCAGCCTCCTATGTGCGCTATTCTAACATACTGGGCATTACAGAGAGAACTCTCAACAGACTTCTCTTCACAGAGACTGATTACACCTATTGGAGAACTTTAACCCATGCTGAACTGACACTTTGGGTATTTACCCTTTTCCTGCCTGACCTGTGTCAGTATAAACCACTCTGAACTTTCTCTTATACTGGACCTGTGTAGACAAATGCACAAATTACCTGCCTTGTGTCTGTATTATTCTGATGTAGTACTACAGGGCCTGTGAAGGTTATCTTATTATTCATGATTTCAATAAAACTGTGTTTTATCCTGAACCACTGTGTCTGAGTGTTGAACAAACCGTTACACAAACTCACAAGTCTACAATTCCCAGCGGAGCAGGTAGTCAGCCAGAGCCACAGATCTGCACCAGATTGGGTGTCTGCTATAAGGAGGCAATATGGAGGGAGGAGTCAGACAGAGCCACAGGTCAGCACCAGGTTGGTTGGTCAGACAAGCCTAGGTCATACATGGAGTGGGTATTCAGACAGAGCCACAGGTCTGCACCAAATAGGATGTCCACTGGAGACACAGAGAGGATAGTCAGACAGAGCCATAGGTCAGCACCAGGTTGGATGGTCAGACAAGTCTAAGTCTTACACGGATATCAGGAGACAACTAATGAACTGCAGGAGACACCAACGAAAGGGTAACTAAGCTCTGTGTCCAGGCAGTTTATATCGTACTGAGCCAGGTGGAAGGAGGAGCAAGGAAAGTGGCCAATCAAGTAAATACGGTGCGCACATCCCTCTTTCAGACGTGCGCCCGTAGGACTGCCCCGCAATATGACTGGAGTCGCTGAAGGGACAGCCGCGAGAACCGGATGTGACTGAGCCGCAAGTGTCACAAAACGTGGCCGAGCTTCAAGGTAGCAGATGCGACTGAGCCGCAAGGCAGGAGGTAAGACCGTGACAGTACCCCCTTTTAAAGACCCCTCCTCCGCGGACCGGGTCAGGGTTTCCCAGGAAAGCAAGCATGGAATTTACGCACCAATATCGTGGCATTCACATCATTAAAAGGTATCCAAGAGCGTTCCTCAGGACCATATCCCTTCCAGTGTACCAGATATTGTAATCACTCCCGGATCCACCGCAAGTCCAATATGTTCTTTACCAGATACTCCTTGTGACTGCCAACCCTAACAGGAGCAGGCAGAGCCATAGCCAAGGTGTACCGGTTGCAAATCAGAGGTTTGAGCAAGGAGACATGGAATACACTGTGTATTCGCATTGAGGCTGGAAGGTCCAATGCAGTCCACAGGGTTAATTCACCACAGAACATGGGAGGGACCAATAAAATGAGGAGCGAACTTCAGAGAGGGAACCTCCTTCCTGGAAGGTAGGTGCTGGTAGATGCCTACGATCAGCCTGTTTTTTTTGCCGTTGCACAGAACCAAGTAGGGCATGCTGTACCTGTACCCATGAGGAACGGAGCACCCTCAAATGCTCGTCCAGAGCCGGAATTTCTTGTGCTTTGAAAGCCTCAGGAAGGACAGATGGGTGGAACCCATAATTGATTAAGAAAGGAGAGCTCTGTGAGGAAGAGTTCATAGCACAATTTCAGGCAAACTTAGCCCAAGGTAACAGGGTAGCCCAATATCACAGTGTCTGTGATCCTTTCTGTCACTCTTGCTTGTGGTGTATGCTGATTCGCTATACTGGTTTGGCCCGCCCCTGGTGACCTTTTTATGCCTGACCGTGACACTTGTCAGGTGCCCTTTCGTGGTGTTTCAGAGCCAGTGTTGCTGCTGCTGAGTTCCTGTGTTCCGGCTTCCCGGCTCGTCTGAGTACCCATTCCGTGATCCGACCCGGCTTGGTTGACTTCCTGCTACGTGACCTGTTAACGGACTGTTCCGGTGACCTGCTAGTTCCTGCTCTCCTCTCCAGTTATCGCTGTGGCGGCATTGTGAATTCCGCCACTGCTGCTTGCCTGGTTGATCGTGTGACCTGCTCCTGTCCGGGCTTGCTTCCTCCCAGTGCTGAGTATTACCTGATTGCAGAGTTGTGTTGCTGTCCTGAGCCTCTGTATCGTTTGCAGAACTTACATACTTCTCTGAGCCTCCGATCCGTAAAAGCTGCTTTTAACCCTAGCTGTGCCGCAGTACCTTTCGCTAGCCTCTTTCACTGGTATAGAGCCTCCCTCTTGCATTACTTCTGCTGAGCTGGCCGCTTATGCTCTGGTTGGTCAGCGGCTCATTACACCATTGCAGAGTAGTGCTGTCGGTAACGATTCCGGTAGGGCGCTGTTTGGCTCAAACGCTTACATTAACACCATTGAGGCTGAAGGCACAAGCTAATGTAACTGAGGGTGAAGGGCTTTTGGCTTCTCCGTTGCAGCATATGTGGTCTGTTGTTACGCCCATGGGGGCTATTGGCTCAAAGTTCTTGCAGGTTGACTAGGTTACGCCCGTGGGGGCTATTGGCTCACTACCTCTGTTCCGCTGGTCTCCGTTGTACGCCCGTGGGGGCTATTTGCAGCTCTTGCAGTTCAGGTTATACTGTGGTGACGCCCGTGGTGGCTAACTACTCAAGCACTTGCAGTGTCAGTAGTACCCTTGGTTACGCCCATGGGGGCTATTCTGGGTACTGTGTTGCTAATATTACCTCTGGTCATGCATGGCCTAGCAGCAACATCTCTCAGTACTATAAGTGTGATTCCAGCTACACTTACTGCTTCCAATTAACACCTTGGGCGTGCCAAACTCCACAACAGAGACTGTTCGCCTATACAGTTAACCCTTATCTGGGGTCCTCTCCTGTGCCTGTCCTGAGACAGTATATGTATGTATGTATGTATGTATCTTTATTTATATGGCGCCACACAGTGTACGCAGCGCCTTACAATAGACATATGTTACAATAAATAAGAGGGGATGAAATAAGTGCGACATTCATAGAAACAATGGGAGAGAGTTCCCTGCCCCAAGGAGCTTACAGTCTAAATGGATAAAGGGAGACATACAATGGGGTAAGAGGGTGTTAAGTATATGTAATACTCTTATTCTGTATACTGGGCCTGTGGGGGCATATCTGTCATTGCCTTGCTATTATTTGTATTGCCTGTAGAGGGCGATCATTTGCCTTATTTTTCTTTTAATAAAACTGTGTTTTATCTCACCCCTGGTCTGAGTGTCTTAAAAAAACGTTACACCCAATTGTCGTGGTGGTCAGATATATAGCAAAGGAGAAATTGTTCCAAGGCCTGGTTAGATCGTTCTGCTGCACCATTAGACTGACGGTGGTATGGAGATGAGAAAGTTAACTGATTCCTCACCTGAGGACAAAAGCACCTCCAGAACTGGGCCACCAACTGGCTCCCCTGATCCAACACAATAACCCTTGGTATGCCATGGAGCCGAAAAACCTCTCTAGCGAACACTATCTCCAACTCCTGCACGGATGGTAAGCTTTTAAGTGGTACAAAGTGAGCCATCTTAGAAAATGTATCCACGATCATCAGAATGACCATGAAGCCATTGGATGCCGGGAGATCAACCATGAAATCAATGGACAAATGTGACCACTGGCCACTGGTTGGAGGAGGCTGACAGGCAAATGTTGAGGTGATTTATTTTGTTTACATGTCGTACACACTGCAGTGAAAGCTGCACAGTTGGATTTGAGACTCAGCCATCAGAAAAGCCTGGAAATAGACCAAATCAATTGGTCTCGCCCAATGTGCCCCGCGTCCTTGGAAGTGTGGTATGTTTCCAATACTCTCACACTTAATTGCGCAGGTACGAAGCACCTCCTGCAGGGCCTCTCCACAGGAGCAGAAGGTTTAGCGGCCAATATTTCCTCTCCCAGCGGAGAGGTGATACAGGTCCGTGTAGTGTCAAGGATTCGGTCAGCCAGAATGACAGGTGTGGGAGGACATTTCTCCTTGGACAGATTACAAAACTGGCATGATAGGGCATCCGCCTTGACATTCTTAGAGCCCGGAAGGTAAGAGACCATGAAATTGAACCTGGGACGAGAAGCGTTTAGCCTCAGACAAATGCGTAAGATTTTTCTGGTCAGCCAGAATCAGGATCGGAGAACTGGAACCCTCCAGGAGATGTCGCTATTCTTTCAGGGCCAGGATGATGGCCAGTATCTCTCTGTCACCACTCTGATATACCCTTTCCGCCTTGGACAATTTTTTAGAGAAAAAGCCACACGGACGTAAAGCCTCCTCCAGGGCTGAGCACTGAGAAAGGAGGGCGCCAACTCCTACTTCAGACACGTCAACCTCCAGGGTAAAGGGATGGGTAGGATTAGGGTGAACCAAAATGGGCGCTGCTGTGAATGCTGTCTTGAGGTCCTCAAATGCACACAACGCACTGGTAGACCATTCAGAGGTCTTAACACCTTTGCAGGTCAAATCTGTTAGTGGTTTGACTGAAGACTGAAGGGCATGACTAGATACTCGTAATGCCCGCTCCGGGTGTTAAATGCTGTCTTCCACTCATAGCCCTCTTCAAACGGACTAGATTATATGCTGTCCTCAAATAGATTTTAGTAAAAATCTTGGACCCCCTTAGTCGGTCAAATAATTCAGTAATCAAGGTATGGGGAAAGCATTCTTAACCATCAGTTTGTTCAGCCCATGGAAGTCAATGCACGGACGTAACTCTCAGTCCTTCTTTTCCACAAAGAAAAATCCTGCGCCAGCAAGGGATGTGGATTTTCGAATAATACACCTTGCCAGGGCGTCAGATACGTACTATTCCATAGCCCTGTTCTCTTCCACAGACATGGGGTATAAGCAACCTTTAGAAGGGGTCATACCAGGCAATAGCTCCACTGAGCAATCATAAGGCCTATGAGGAGGTAACTCTTTGGCTTGCACCTTGTTAAATACATCACTAACGCCGAGTACTCCTTAGGTAGGCCTGCGGCAGTAGCACATGCCAGTCTCACAGGACGAGAGAGACAAGACTTGACACACTGCGGCGCCCAAGACAAAATCTCACACGATCAATCCTGGGATTGTGTGCCTGCAACCAAGGAAACCCCAGGACGATGGTGTAATGGGGAGAGTTGATCACCTGAAACTTCAGGACCTCCTTATGGAGGGCTCACACCCTTAGGGTTAACAGGGCTGTCTCCTGTGTAATGTGCGAAGGTAGAAGGGGTCGCCCATCAACCGCCAAAGGAGAGGAACGACACTGCAATGGAATAGAATTTTTGGTTGCAAATTCTGCATCAATAAAGTAGCTGGCCTCACCAGGGTCCAACAATGCCAGAACTGAGATTGACTCTGTAACGGAAGCCTAAGCCCTTGGGATAACTGGAGAAGGCAGGCTGGTACTCTGGAACACTGGAACCCAATCTGGAAACATCCACTGCAACTGCTGGTGACAGAGAGCTCTTAGCTGGCTTGGATGGGCGTCCTATGAGACACTTTAACACCACCCAGGAGTCATGATACAGGACTTATTGTTAGTTCCAACGACTAACTCTTTATTAACTCCAAACACAGCTTATTTATACATTTGACTTACATTGACAATACATGGGCTGACCTAATACAATGGGTGAGGGGTAGGGATAATGCAATCCAAACACAGGACAAGAGACCAACAACAAATGGTCCATGCACATAAAATGACACAGACATGATTGAATTAACACACAGCAGGGGGGTCGCAATACAGTTCACAATGCTGTTCACAACACAATGACTGGAGTGCTAGAAATACAATGACACAGACATGATTTAATTAACACACAGCAGGGGGTCTCAATACAGTTCACAAATATACAGTGGTTGGAGTGGCTACAATACACATCTTCAGGGACAATGGTCCAAGGTTGGAGCCATTGTCCAACTACTATGAATGTCACTTTAACAGGGTGGTCATCTCAGCTATCTAACATCTATAAACCTACAGTCTGAATATTTCTATATAGTAACATTTACCAGTATTTTATTGTTTTGTATTGCTTTAACCCTTTGCAGGTCAAAAGAGTTTGCAGCACACAAGCATTGCATTGCTCTTTCCTCTGCCACAGCTGCCTATCCACATAATGGCTAGCTCAAGTCTCTTAGTCCATGAGGAGGGCTTGTGAGGACGTACAACCAGTCCAACAATATTGTCCCATAGGGTAAAATGTCTCAAGTCTCTTGTGCCAAGGGCTGGTTAGTCTCAGGCCCAGACATGGGCTCCAGTAACGGACTATGATCCGTTACAGACCCATTGGCCCAAGCAAGGTGTCACGGTTTGTTATGACTCACAGACACAGAGTTAAGATAAAAACACAACTTTATTGAAAAGTTTAAAGGGGACCCTCGCGGGTTAACATACACATGCAACATATATATCTTTATTACATAGTCATGGTGAGTAGTGGTATACAGAATGTAAGACAGGCTCTACCGGCCTTGCCAATACTGGGTAAGGCAACCTTAGACTGGCATAAGATGGAATAGGTTCTACCGGCCTTACCAATATACCGGGCAAGGCAGCCTGGAAGGCCAGCAACTAGTGATGAGCGAGCATGCTCGGCCGAAGCTCGGTTCGGCTCGAGCATCGCTCTGCTCGGCACATGGCGGTACTCGTACGAGTATCGCATGTGCTCGCCCGCCATGTTCGGGTCTCCTCCCCGCACGTTTCGCGGCTGCTGCGCAGCCAATAAACGTGCGGGGAGGCTCTGACATCAGTGTAATGCCAGCAGCCATGTTGGCTGCTGGCATTACACTGATTGGCTGGCCAGAACCCGTGATCGGGTGCTGTATAGCACCTGACCAGCGAGTTCGGCTCAGTCTTAGCCAGGGAGAGATGAGGATAGGAAGGGAAAGTCAGTGTAGGGAGAAGAAAAGTGTGTTTGAACAACATATAAAGACCCAAAAGTCCTTTTTAGGACTGTTGTGTGTGGGGGCAGCAGCTATATTTTGTTTGGGGGGGCACAGATTTAAAAAAAGAAACGTCACATATTCCGTTCACTGTGCCTAGCCGCAGATTAGCAGCACATTCTGTTTAGTGTGCAAAGTTGCAGATTAGCAGCACATTCTGTTTAGTGTGCAAAGTTGCAGATTAGCAGCACATTCTTTTTAGTGTGCAAAGTTGCAGATTAGCAGCACATTCTGTTTAGTGTGCAAAGTTGCAGATTAGCAGCACATTCTGTTTAGTGTGGAAAGTGTAAAAAATAAACGTCACATATTCCGTTCACTGTGCCTAGCCGCAGATTAGCAGCACATTCTGTTTAGTGTGCAAAGTTGCAGATTAGCAGCACATTCTGTTTAGTTTGCAAAGTTGCAGATTAGCAGCACATTCTGTTTAGTGTGGAAAGTGTAAAAAATAAACGTCACATATTCCTTTCACTGTGCCTAGCCGCAGATTAGCAGCACATTCTGTTTAGTGTGCAAAGTTGCAGATTAGCAGCACATTCTGTTTAGTGTGCAAAGTTGCAGATTAGCAGCACATTCTGTTTAGTGTGCAAAGTTGCAGATTAGCAGCACATTCTGTTTAGTGTGCAAAGTGTAAAAAATAAACGTCACATATTCCGTTCACTGTGCCTAGCCGCAGATAAGCAGCACATTCTGTTTAGTGTGCAAAGTTGCAGATTAGCAGCACATTCTGTTTAGTGTGCAAAGTGTAAAAAATAAACGTCACATATTCCGTTCACTGTGCCTAGCCGCAGATAAGCAGCACATTCTGTTTAGTGTGCAAAGTTGCAGATAAGCAGCACATTCTGTTTAGTGTGCAAAGTTGCAGATTAGCAGCACATTCTGTTTAGTGTGCAAAGTGTAAAAAATAAACGTCACATATTCCGTTCACTGTGCCTAGCCGCAGATAAGCAGCACATTCTGTTTAGTGTGCAAAGTTGCAGATTAGCAGCACATTCTGTTTAGTGTGCAAAGTGTAAAAAATAAACGTC
The DNA here is from genome assembly GCA_037306005.1 of Rhinophrynus dorsalis. Taxonomy (NCBI): domain Eukaryota; kingdom Metazoa; phylum Chordata; class Amphibia; order Anura; family Rhinophrynidae; genus Rhinophrynus; species Rhinophrynus dorsalis. Next base: position 144,226,139 of record CM074718.1, read on the forward strand.
ACATATTCCTTTCACTGTGCCTAGCCGCAGATTAGCAGCACATTCTGTTTAGTGTGCAAAGTTGCAGATTAGCAGCACATATTCCGTGTAATATGAAGAAGGCGGGTAAAAAGGGACGGGGAAGTGGACGTGATCCTGATAGTTCAGGGTGCGGGTCAGGACGCGTAGAAACTGTGCCTGGTGCCAGAGCACAAGAAAGAAAGACATCCACCATACCTAGCTTCATGTCTCAGTTTACAGGGCGTCGCAGGACATCACTCTCGAGGTCAGACCACTGCGAACAGGTGGTCGGTTGGATTTCAGGTGATACTGCTTCCAGTCGGTTAAGCACCACCCTGTCTTCCACCAAGTCCACTCTCAGTAGCCAAGAGTCTGGTCAACATAATCCTCACCCTGATCATCCTTCCTCCCACCATAGAGGGTCTGGCCAAAGAAGTGATCCCACACTGGGATATAGTGAGGAGCTCGTCTCATCACCAATCCTTCATTTGAACCTCTCTCAAAGCACGCTTGCAGAGGAACATGACATCTTGTGCCCTGATTCACAACCTCTAGAGGGTACCCAATCACAAGAAGATGACAGAGGGGAACGGCATTTAAGGTCAAATGAAGTGGATGATGATGATGAGACACAGTTACCATCAAATCAACCACTATTACTGTCTCAAGACCTTGATGAGGAGGATGATACACAATTGTCAATGACTGAGTATGTGGTGGGATCAAGAAATGAGGAGGATGATCAGAGTGAGGAAGTGGAGGAGGACTTGGTGGACGATGAGGTGACTGACCCCACCTGGGAAGGTGGAGAGCCGAGCGATGACAGCAGTCCTGAGGGTGAGCCATCTGCAGCACCGCAACAGGCTGGAAGAGGCAGTGGTGTGGCTAAAGAAAGAAGGCGGACCGCACCAAACCGGCCCGCAAATGTTCCACGGAGCACCCCCTTGCGTAAATCTCCCTTGCCAAGGGCTAGGTGTTCCGCTGTATGGCGTTTTTTTAAGGAAAGTGCGGACGACAAAAGAATTGTAGTTTGCAACCTGTGCCACACCAGAATGAGCCGAGGCATGAACACTAGCAACCTCACCACCACCAGCATGATCCGACACATGGCATCCAAGCACCGTAATAAGTGGGAGGAACGCCCGGATCACCAATCTGTGTCTGCAGGCCACACCACTGCCTCCTCTTCCCCTGTTTTCAGTGCCGGCCAATCGCCTGTCGAAGGCGCAGGCCCGCATACCTCCCGCCCTGCACCTGTACCATCTGAAGCACCATAAGCGACCACATCCACTTCCCTGTCCCAGCGCAGCATCCAAATGTCGTTACCCCAGGCATTTGAGCGCAAGCGAAAATACCCAGCCACCCACCCACAGGCCATAGCACTAACCTCACACCTTTCCAAATTACTGGCCATCGAAATGCTGCCATTTAGGCTTGTGGAGACTGAGTCCTTCCGCAGCCTGATGGCAGCAGCTGTCCCTCGGTACGCAGTCCCCAGCCGCCACTACTTTTCCCAGTGTGCCGTCCCCGCCTTACACCACCATGTGTCCCGTAATATCACCCGTGCCCTGACCAACTCAGTTACTGGGAAGGTCCACTTAACGACTGACACATGGACAAGTGCTTGTGGCCAGGGACGCTACATTTCCCTGACGGCACACTGGGTGAATGTCGTGGAGGCTGGGAGCGACTCGGACCCTGGGATGGCACAGGTGCTACCCACGCCGAGGATTGCGGGCCCTACCTCCATCAGGGTTTCCGCCAGCACCTACGTTATTGGCTCCTCCTCCTCCGTTTCCACCTCCGAATTCTCTGCGCGCAGCGCCACTCACCCATCAGCCGGTAGCTGGAAGCAGTGTAGCACTGCAGTGGGGAAGCGTCAACAGGCCGTGCTGAAGCTGATCTGCCTTGGGGACAAACAGCACACGGCCTCAGAGCTGTTGCAGGGGATTAGTCACCAGACCGAGCAGTGGCTCTCGCCACTCAACCTGCAACCAGGCATGGTTGTGTGTGATAATGGGCGTAACTTGGTGGCGGCTTTGGAGCTCGGCAAGCTCACACACGCACCATGCCTAGCGCATGTATTTAATTTAGTGGTTCAGCGATTTCTAAAAACCTACCCCAATTTGCATGATCTCTTGACCAAGGTGCGCCGCGTGTGTGCACATTTCCGTAAGTCATCAACAGCTTCAGCCGGCCTGTTGAAGCTGCAGCAGCGCTTACAATTGCCAGCTCACCGGCTGCTGTGTGACGTGAGCACGCGCTGGAACTCCACCTTCCACATGTTGGCCCCGGCTTTGTGAGCAGCAGAGGGCAGTAGTGGAGTACCAGCTGTTACACGGTCGTCGCCTCTCCGTTCAACTTCCTCTAATCAGAAGTGAGGAGTGGGAATGGATGTCAGACCTCTGTGAGGTTTTACGCAATTTTGAGGAATCGACACAAATGGTGAGCGGCGATAACGCTATTATCAGTGTAACCATCCCACTTCTGTGTCTACTGAAACGCTCGCTGCTCACAATTAAAACCGACGCTTTGCATGTGGAAGAGGTGGAAATGCGGGAGGAAGAGCTTACACAAGGTGATAGCCAGAGCACCCTCACTTCGTCTTCTCAGCGACAATTGGAGGAGGCGGAGGAGGAGGAGGAGGAGGAGGAAGACACGGTTGCCTCCGCTACAGAGGGTAGCCATGGAACTTTATTTCCATCTCTTCAGCGTGGGTGGGCAGAAGAGGAGGAAGAGGATGAGGAGATTGAGAGTCATCCTCCTGGTGAGGACAGCGAAATCTTGCCTGTTGGTACTCTGGCACACATGGCTGACTTTATGTTAGGCTGCCTTTCCCGTGACCTACGCGTTATACGCATTTTAGACAACACGGATTACTGGGTGTTCACCCTTCTGGACTCCCGTTACAAAGAGAATTTCTCATCTCTCATTCCTCCGGTGGAGAGGACAAGCAAAATGGTGCAATACCAGAAGGTTCTTGTCGAAAAATTGCTCCAAAATTTTCCATCTGACAACGCTGGCGGCAGAGTACGTGCTACCTTGGCCAACCGAGAAGGGGAGAAAAGGGGAGCACACAGCAGTTCCGACAAAGGCAGGGCAACACTCTCCAAGGCATGGGACACCTTCATGACACCCGCCAGCACCCTCACCCTGATGCGCAGCCTAGTGTCACAAGGAGGGAAAAGTTTTGGAAGATGGTGAAGGAGTACGTAGCAGACCGTGTCAGCGTCCTCAATGATCCCTCTGTGACTTACAACTACTGGGTGTCCAAGCTGGACACGTGGTATGAACTGGCACTCTACGCCTTGGAGGTGCTGGCCTGCCCTGCCGCCAGCGTTCTGTCTGAGCGGGTATTTAGTGCTGCTGGTGGCATCATAACAGATAAGCGTATCCGCCTTTCCACCGAAAATGCTGATAGGCTGACACTTATAAAAATGAACAAGGCCTGGATTTCCCCTGACTTCTCCACTCCACTGGAGGAAAGCCCCAGGTGAACATAAAGTGACTTTATATATGTTATTTACAATGATGGGAATACTCTGTATTCCCATTCACCCCTTCCACCCAAAAAACGGGTATATGGTTGACTCTCTTCCATATACCCTGTGATATAATTTTTATATAGGGCCAGCTCACCAGCGGGCCCTGTGATATAATTTTTATATAGGGCCAGCTCACCAGCGGGCCCTGTTTGACAACTTTTTGTATAGGTCAGCTCACCAGCGGGCCTTCTTATATAATGTTTTATTGGGTCAGCTCTCTAGCGGGCCCTCTCATATAATGTTTTATAGCGTCAGCTCACTAGCGGGCCTTCGCATATAATGTTTAGGATGGTCAGCTCAGCAGCAGACCCTCACCCATAATGTTTTAGATGGTCGGCTCAGCGCACGTTTCCCTCTTAATCATGGCCCCAGTTCAGAAAAATCGAGGAAATTTTGTGCAGAATTTGCCTCTGCGCACGTTTCCCTCTTAATCATGGCCCCAGTTCAGAAAAATCGAGGAAATTTTGTGCAGAATTTGCCTCTGCGCACGTTTCCCTCTTAATCATGGCCTCAGTTCAGAAAAATCGAGGAAATTTTGTGCAGAATTTGCCTCTGCGCACGTTTCCCTCTTAATCATGGCCCCAGTTCAGAAAAATCAAGGAAATTTTGTGCAGAATTTGCCTCTGCGCACGTTTCCCTCTTAATCATGGCCCCAGTTCAGAAAAATCGAGGAAATTTTGTGCAGAATTTGCCTCTGCGCACGTTTCCCTCTTAATCATGGCCCCAGTTCAGAAAAATCTATGAAATTTTTTGCAGAATTTGCCTCTGCACACGTTTCCCTCTTAATCATGGCCCCAGTTCAGAAAAATCGATGAAATTTTTGCAGAATTTGCAGATGATATACAAGTAAATATACAGCAAATACTGTTTGGTAACAATTTTTCGCCTAAAGTCGTTTTTATCTTCCTTTTTGTGTGTTTTACGGTCAGTCTGTAAAAATGGCGTACTACGGGCGAAACATCGTTCCCAGCAGCGACGTTGGAGTCCAAGATGCATCCAGACATCCTCCCTATGCTGTCCCTGAACCATTTCTGTGGTGTTTCCATCATTTTCTGCCCTTTTCCTATGGACCAGGCACCCTCCCCTCATCAGAGCAGGGGGTGCCTGGTGTAATGCTCGAGTCCTCCCATTGACTTCAATGGGGCTCGGGTGCTCGGCCGAGCACTCGAGCCTCCGGGGGTGCTCGGCCAGAGCACCCGAACACCCGAGCATTGGGGTGCTCGATCATCACTACTAGCAACTAAGGAGATGGAGGCTCTACCGACCCTGCCAATATACCGGGCAAGGCAGCCTAAAAGACTAGTAACTGAGGAGATGGAGGCTCTACCGGCCTTGCCAATATACCGGGCAAGGCAGCCTTGAGCCTGGTAACACAAGAGAATGAGGCTCTACCGGCCTTGCCAATATACCGAGCAAGGCAGCCTTGAGACAGGTACAATGAGGAATGAGGCTCTATCGGCCTTGCCAATACCGGGTAAGGCAACCTAGACTGGCACAAGATGGGATAGGTTCTACCGGCCTTACCAGTATACCGGGCAAGGCGCCTGGAGGCAGCAAGTACTGGAACACAGTCAGGAATGGCCTCAGCGACTGGCATAAAGGTGTAATGAGCCAGTCGCCTATGATGGACAGACAGAGGCCAGTTGGGTTGTCAAGATGTAGAGAACACCCAATGGAATAATGGAGTGAACCAGTACCCGTGTACTGGAGTACACAATCTCTACTGGAGCTGTAAGGAACGTAGCCTGCAGCCGGTTAACATGGAGAGAACCAGTACCCGTGCCCTGGAGTACCACAATCTCTACCGGTGCTGTAAGGATCGCAGCAAGCAGCCGGTTAACATGGAGTGAACCAGTACCCACCTACTGGAGTAACACAATCTCTACCGGTGCTGTGAGGAACGCAGCAAGCAGCCGGTTAACATGGAGCGAACAAGTACCCGTGTACTGGAGTTACACAATCTCTACCGGTGCTGTGAGGAACGCAGCAAGCAGCCGGTTGGCATGGAGCGAACCAGTACCCGCGTACTGGAGTTACACAATCTCTACCGGTGCTGTGAGGAACACAGCAAGCAGCCGGTTAACATGGAGCGAACCAGTACCCGCGTACTGGAGTTACACAATCTCTACCGGTGCTGTGAGGAACGCAGCAAGCAGACGGTTAACATGGAGCGAACCAGTACCCACCTACTGGAGTAACACAATCTCTACCGGTGCTGTGAGGAACACAGCAAGCAACCGGTTAACATGGAGCGAACCAGTACCTGCGTACTGGAGTAACACAATCTCTACCGGTGCTGTGAGGAACACAGCAAGCAACCGGTTAACATGGAGCGAACCAGTACCCGCGTACTGGAGTTACACAATCTCTACCGGTGCTGTAAGGATCGCAGCAAGCAGCCGGTTAACATGGAGTGAACCAGTACCCACCTACTGGAGTAACACAATCTCTACCGGTGCTGTGAGGAACACAGCAAGCAACCGGTTAACATGGAGCGAACCAGTACCCGCGTACTGGAGTACACAATCTCTACCGGTGCTGTGAGGAACGCAGCAAGCAGCCGGTTGGCATGGAGCGAACCAGTACCCACCTACTGGAGTAACACAATCTCTACCGTGCTGTGAGGAACGCAGCAAGCAGCCGGTTAACATGGAGCGAACCAGTACCCACCTACTGGAGTAACACAATCTCTACCAGTGCTGTGAGGAACACAGCAAGCAACCGGTTAACATGGAGCGAACCAGTACCTGCGTACTGGAGTAACACAATCTCTACCGGTGCTGTGAGGAACACAGCAAGCAACCGGTTAACATGGAGCGAACCAGTACCCGCGTACTGGAGTTACACAATCTCTACCGGTGCTGTAAGGAACGCAGCAAGCAGCCGGTTGGCATGGAGCGAACCAGTACCCACCTACTGGAGTAACACAATCTCTACCGTGCTGTGAGGAACGCAGCAAGCAGCCGGTTAACATGGAGCGAACCAGTACCCACCTACTGGAGTAACACAATCTCTACCAGTGCAGTGAGGAACACAGCAAGCAACCGGTTAACATGGAGCGAACCAGTACCTGCGTACTGGAGTAACACAATCTCTAACGGTGCTGTGAGGAACACAGCAAGCAACCGGTTAACATGGAGCAAACCAGTACCCGCGTACTGGAGTTACACAATCTCTACCGGTGCTGTAAGGATCGCAGCAAGCAGCCGGTTAACATGGAGCGAACCAGTACCCACCTACTGGAGTAACACAATCTCTACCGGTGCTGTGAGGAACACAGCAAGCAACCGGTTAACATGGAGCGAACCAGTACCCGCGTACTGGAGTACACAATCTCTACCGGTGCTGTGAGGAACGCAGCAAGCAGCCGGTTGGCATGGAGCGAACCAGTACCCACCTACTGGAGTAACACAATCTCTACCGGTGCTGTGAGGAACGCGGCAAGCAGCCGGTTAACATGGAGCGAACCAGTACCCACGTACTGGAGTTACACAATCTCTACCGGTGCTGTGAGGAACGCAGCAAGCAGCCGGTTAACATGGAGCGAACAAGTACCCGTGTACTGGAGTTACACAATCTCTACCGGTGCTGTGAGGAACGCAGCAAGCAGCCGGTTGGCATGGAGCGAACCAGTACCCGCGTACTGGAGTTACACAATCTCTACCGGTGCTGTGAGGAACGCAGCAAGCAGCCAGTTAACATGGAGCAAACCAGTACCCACATACTGGAGTAACAAACAAAGTGAATGAAAGTGTCGCCAAAGGCAGCTGGAGGAAGTAGGCACTCTGCAGGCATCCAGGAGCAGGAACTCTGCCGTTACAGGACAGGGAGCAGGAGCATGAATGGCAGACAACCGGAGCAGGAACGGCAGCAGGAACAGCAACCCCAACTGGATCAGGAATGGAAGCTGGAACCGAGGAAGCTGTCAGACAGGAACTGAGGCGACCACTGGAGAGCATAGATAGTAGACAGCCCAGGAAGCTCAGGAACACAGTGCAGGTGCAGGTGACATAGAGACACCATGAAATGGCAACCAAAGGGTGGCCAGGCCCAGTTTAAATAGGCAATACTGGGCAGGTTGATAGCAGACAGCCAATGGAGAGCCATTCATGTAACTGACAAAAGAGGCAGCAAATCATGGGCACCGTGATGCAAGGATCACCTCGATAATAGGTTTGTCGTGAATGATTTCTGGGGACTGGGAGATACCACCTAAGATCTGTCCCCGACCGGATCTTAGGTGCAAGCGTTTCCCAGAAGTACCAGGCAGGACTTCAACAGGTGTCCAGGCATTCCACAGTATAAACACAGTCCTTCCCTCCTCTGGAAGGCCCTCTCCTCCACAGAAAGCCGGGCAGCACCAACCTGCATCGGTTCACTACCCCCTGAGTCAAGACCAGAAGGCGAGGGAGGTGAGGTAGGACTGGGTGGGCAAGCTAAGCAGGAAGTAGGTCTGGAAGGATGCCTCTGCAGGGACTCCTTAAACGAGGGTCTCTCCCTAACCCAAGTGTTGATTAGGATGGTAAAAGATATGAACTCCTCCAAATTTTTGGGTAAATCACAAGCAGCAATCTCATCTTTAATATAGACACACAGCCCTTGGGAAAAGGTGGGTACCAACGCCTCATTGTTCCAGCCCACCTCAGCTGCCAGGGTACGAAATTCCATAGCTTACTCCACCACTGTATGAGTACCCTGGTGGATGGTCATTAGGTATTTAGAAGCCAAGGTCGCGCGACCTGGCACATCAAAGACACTTTTAAAGAAGGCCACAAATTCTGAATAGTTATGGATTTTGGGTTTGTCCGTCTCCCAAAAAGGATTCACCCAAGCCAATGCCCTACCAGAGAGGAGCGATATCATGAAGCCAACCCTACTGCGCTTGCCAGGGAAGGCATGCTGTACCATCTCAAAGTAAATGCCTAATTGGTTCAAGAACCTATGGCATAGCTCAGGATCCCCACCATAATGCTGTGGGAGTGGAGAGGAACTCGACAACCCTCTGACCACACCTGAATCAGAGATGGTAGAAACCGCCGGTGCCAAAGATGGAGTTGAAGTGGCCACCGGTTGTGGGTTAAAGCGTTCAAAGTGTGCAGTATGGTTAAGCAAGGTCTGCAAGGCCAAGGATAATTGATCTTGAATCTCCATCCTATCGAAAAAGTTCTGAAAGGGTCGATCACTATTACTGTCTGACTTCATGGCCCTTTCGTACTGTCACGGAACCCAGGAATAATTCAGGAGTCAGTATTGTATATAGTAAAATCACTTTATTTAGAACTTAAGAATACTATAGAACGATATAGAATAACTTCCGCAGAGTAAACAGTAGGGTGCACAGGGTCGCAAAAAAAGCTAGCACAACTATCAGCAATAGTAGGCTGCATAGGATAGACCTCACTGCAAGAGACTAGGCCTAGGTCAATGGTAGTCTCAGCTGGAACACGAAACTGGAACAGGAACGAGAGAACCCCTGACTCACGCTTGCAGTCAGTCCAGTATCTGCTCTCCCGAAATGAGAGCAAAAGAATAATATCCGACTCACACCTGCAGTTGGTATGGATGGTAGGAGGATAACTGACTCACACCTGCAGTCAGTATAAATGGTAGTCAGCCAGAGCCACAGGTCTGCACCAGATTGGGTGTCCACTATCAAGAGGCAACACGGAGTGAAAAGTCGGACAGAACCACAGATCTGCACCAGGTTGGATAGTCAGACAAGCCTAGGTCATACATGGAGCGGGTAGTCAGCCAGAGCTACAGCTCTGCACCAGATTGGGTGTCTGCTATAAGGAGGCAACACAGAGGGAAGAGTCAGAAAGAGCCACAGGTCAGCACCAGGTTGGATGGTCAGACAAGCCTAGGTCATACACGGAGCGGGGGGCGGGTAGACAGCCAGAGCCACAGGTCACAAAATTAAGTAAGGTAATAAAGTTTGAACTGGATGTGTCTTCATTACAAGAGGATTTGGACAAATTGAGTAACTGGGCAGGCAAATGGCAAATGAGATTCAATATAGACAAGTGTAAAATTATGCATTTTGGGTATAATAATAAAAGTGCAACATATAGTTTAAATGGTGTTTCTCTTGGGAAATCTACAAATGAAAAGGATTTGGGAGCTATGGCAGACAATAGACTTAGCAGTAGCATGCAGTGCCAGCTGGCAGCTGCAAAGGCCAATAAGAAATTGGCATATATTAAAGGAGTATTGACTCAAGGGAGGAAGATATAAGTATGCCTCTTTACAGGTCCATGGTAAGACCCCACCTAGAATATGCTGTTGAATTCTGGGCACCATTTCTGAAAAAGGACATTATGGAACTAGAAAGAGTGCAGAGGAGGGCTACAAAACTACTAAGGGGAATTGAACGTTTTAGTTATGAAGAAAGGCTAGAAAAGTTAAACTTGTACACACTAGAGAAACGGCGTCTTAGAGGGGATATGATAACACTATATAAATATGTTCAGGGCCCATACAAAAGGCTCTCCAAAGACCTGTTCATTAACAGAACAGTACACAGGACAAGGGGCCACCTGCTTAGACTTGAGGAAAGGAGATTTAATCTACAACAGCGGAAGGGTTTCTTTACAGTAAGGACAATGAAGGTATGGAATTCACTGCTTGAGGAGGTGGTGCTATCAAATACATTAGATGCCTTTAAAAGGGACCTGGATACTTATTTAAAAGAGCATAACATAGGGGGCTATGTACGTTAGTATTGGGATTAATATTTAGTTAGGGCTTGTTGATCCAGGGAGAAATCTGATTGCCATTTGGAATCAAGAAGGAATTTTTCCCCCCATTCAAGGCAGAATTTGAAATTGCTATATTGAGGGGTTTTTAGCCTTCTTTTGGATCAACAATGTTAAACAGGAATAGGAAAAGGGTTGAACTAGATCGACGCAAGTCTTTTTTCAACCTAAACTACTATGTTACTATGTCTGCACCAGATTGGGTGTCTGATATAAGGAGGCAACACGGAGGGAGGAGTCAGCCAGAGCCACAGGTCAGCACCAGGTTGGATGATCAGACAAGCCTAGGTCATACATGAAGCGGGTAGTCAGCCAGAGCCACAGGTCTGCACCAGATAGGATGTCCACTGGAGACACAGCGAAGATAGTCAGAAAGAGTCACAGGTTAGCACCAGGTTGAATGGTCAGACAAGCTTAGGTCATACATGGATATCAGGAGACAACTAATGAACTGCACAGGACACCAACAAAAGGACAACTTGTCCAGGCAGTTTATATAGTACTGAGCCGGGTGAAAGGAGGAGGAGCAATGAAAGTGGCCAATCAAGAAAATACAGTGCGCACGTCCCTGCTTCAGACGTGCACCCATAGGACTGCCCGGCAATGTGGCTGGAGCCGCTGAAGGGAGAGGATGCGGATGGAGCTGTGAGAAAAGGATGCGGCCGAGCCGCAAGTGTCACACAACGTGGCCGAGCAAGGCAGCAGATGTGGCTGAGCCATGAGGCAGGAGGACTGCTGCTGGCTCAGCTGCCGGCCACGTGGTAAGACCGTGACACTATTGCAATGTTGGTTTCTTGAGTGCTCTGGTAACTCTTAATGCATCTGCTTCAAAGATGAAATGCCGTTAGATGAAAGCTCTAAATCTAACTGCCTTTTTCAATGTGGAGCATGTTTGAATTATTAATATTTATCTATATATATATATATATATATATATACCTTTATATAGATGTTTAATATAACATAACTGGCTGGACTGAGATAGTAATTCATGTTTAAAACAACTGGGTTTCTCTTACAGATCTTGTGCTTGATTCCTGTTAGAATTCATTTTCAGCAGAACGAGCAGCAGTGTCTCCCAATCCTCAGTGCTCTGCAAGGGGTCAACACCTCTGAATACTCATGACACTAACAGCTCCTTGAAACATCCCATCAAAAAACATTCATCATCACACAAGGCCAATTATTTTTCTGTCTCAAGCAGATTCCTAGTCCCTTTATACTTATGACCCATACATCTTTTTTTGTTTTGGTGTACGTTATACAGGTTTGCTTTGCTGCTCCCAGGTGAGAATGTCTTTATTTTTTCATCCAGAACAAGCATTTACAAATATTTGTTTTAATACCCCTATATCATTGTGGAAAAAATATAGACAAAGGGTGCAATTATTAAATAAGCCGAATACTTACATTTTTGAAGTAAGGCAACTTACTTATGGGGGAAAAATAAAAATGTCTCACATTTCTACTGAGCTAAAATATAGCTTTTTAACAAATGTATTGGAGATTTTGCTAGCATTCAAAGGATTAAACTTCCCATTTAGAATACAACTCTAATCAGATGTGAGGCTCAAAGTACTTTTTGTTGGTCATAATCATTGCCCATGGGACTCAGATGAGATGACTATTTATTCACTTAATAAGCTGATTGAACTCATTATCTCATTAAATTAATTAACTCATTAGCTCATTGATAAAAAGTTTCAGTGCAATGAAAAAAGTGGAAAAATGTCACTTTTCATGAGTACTCCCATGGAAGGCGGGAAGTGCTATTTTTGTAATGTTTTGTGCTTGAGACAAAAAACTTCACTCATCCCAACAAATAACTTACACAGAGCAATACTGTCTACTCAAAAACAAATCCACCAGAAAAAGTATCATACTACTTCTCCTTTTGATAAAGTATATAAGCAAACAATACTCAGTATTGCATCAGAGAAATATTTTAGACAGATATTTTCTGCCATGAATATGATTTTAAGGAAAAAGCATGCAGATAACCCGTAATAGAATAGAGGACTAGAATGTTACATAATAAAAACATGATCAAACATGAGAAAATTAAGGTTGTCATCAGTATTTCCTGATGTATTATGATTTGTGCTGGGTTCATTTGGAGTTGCTGAGGGAACATGAGGGTTTAACTGCTCTGAATGTGGGAAATTCCTTCTGCTGAGAAGGAGTGTAATTTGTTGGTAGTGAAAATGGATGGTTTCTTTGAGAGAAGTTATTTCTAATTAGAGATGGTTGCGACTGACCAGTACTATAACATGAGATTTTAGTTGCTGAGTTTGTCAGTAAGGGTGTTGCTGAATGCTGTGGGTGTATTTTGATGTGTTGTATGGGTGGCTGATGCTGTTAGCTTTTTGACTGTGTCCAATAATGCTGTGTTCATGTCAAGTTATGTGGTTCTGTATTTTTCTTTGAGTGAACAGCACACAGTTTACAAACAACCTTATCTCAACAGAGACTTGTGAATAAGGAAACATATTCACAACAAAAGCATGAAGGACAGAACAGTGTGCTTTCTGCATTCTTTCTAGGAATGGGCTTAACGTCTTATTTTCATCCCGTGGAAATTTCTGCAAAACAGCACTATTCATAACTTGCTGGGGAATTCCTGCACATTGAAAAAACCATATTTCTTCAACGTTTTTGCCAACACCTTAGATTTTCCAGTGAGAAGGTTTCTGTTTTCCACCTATTTTAAGTCTGGCATGGAGAATTCTTGCTTCATAATATTGAAACCCAAAATGTCTCACCATGCAGAATGTTGTATATTAGACTGAAGAGAAAGTGGAAGTATGTTAGAGAAACAGGCAGGGAAATACAAAATAAAATACATTTCTATTGTAGTGCTTGAAGGAATTAAAGTATGAAGAGGAGTAGCTGAAGGGGTGAGGCCGTTCTATCTGAGTTGGAGAAATCCAAAATTGGCAGGAGTGAAGGAAGGAGCCCAACATCTTCCCAAAGGATGTGGGGTAATACATTAAAAAGGGAGTGGCTTACTGTATCCTGTGTCTGTGCCTGTAAGCAGTAGCAGTAACATAGCACAGCTGCACTGTGTCACCTGTGAGGACAAGTGTAACATCTAGAATGCCTCTGTCATATTTGTCATCACCAAGTAGACAGCAGCAATAGACTAGTGGTGGGGTTGGTGATGTCTCATAGCTAGTGGTATAGAAGCGAGTTTGATAGCCTTCATGGCTGAAAGAGCTTTAGCATGGGAGTGAGGGATTCAGTTGGTAATGGCATCACCATCACCACCAGTCTTGAGATTGTGGTGTTTCCTGCTAGTGTAGTTCCTGATGAGCTGGCTAGTGTATCTTTGGGTAGTAGCAGTTTTGTGCGAGACAGGTAGATATGGTTTCAATTCCCACTACCTTGCCCCAGCAGTTGCAAATGCATCTGGAGAAGACCATTCTTCTCCATCTCTTTACCAATGTCATGGGGGTGGGATTCTTATTGCAGCGACAGTATAATCATCAGCAACTGTAATGTTCACAGTGTGCCACAAGGTAATGAAAAGGTGGGAGCACATCTGCCCAATTAAGCATATGCAATTTAACTAGGGAAGGGCGAAAATGTTCGCCTCAAAATTAAAATAGGTGAATAATGGGTCTTCCCGCTTGGCGAATAATATCCAGCGAAAAGATCCATTTCTCCACTTTTTTCGCCAAGCTCATTCAATTGAAATCAATGGGAAAATTGAATTTACACACAACACATAGCACATTTTATTTTATTTCCCAAAGGCATAGTATAAAAGAGGTATGAGGGTACCTGTGTTGGTGAAGTGTGGGGAAAGAATCAGTTGAACAGGGAATGTTTTTTGGGGGTGCTTACTGGGATTGGGGGGACAGTTAATAAAACAATAAAAATAATAAATACAATTAAAAAAACCCTATAACACATGGTATAAAAGGTGTCTGAGGAGGGTGTCTGTGTTGGTGGGTGGAGTCTGGGGAAATAATCAGTTGAACAGGGAATTTTTTTGGGGGTGGTTTCTTGACTGGTATTAGGGGGGACAGTTAATAAAAAATAAATGTAAGCTGCTATTGGGGTAGACTGATACTTGGCGTGATCAAATATTTTGTGCAGGGTGATTTGTAAAATTTGTTGTTAGAGGAACAATCCCTGAGGAAACATTGATTTGTAGGACTTAGACTTGTCTGACACAAGCCCTAAGGAAACACTGATTTGTATGACTTAGCCTTGTTTAGCACAAACCCTAAGGAAACATTGATTTGTAGGACTTAGGCTTGTTAGAAACAAGCTCCCAAAAAGTGTTTATTTTTTTGTAGGCCTATATTGTTGTTGTTTTGTTATTTTAAGACTAAGCTCTGAGAAAAAAAATGCCCTACTAGCCTAGTGCCAGCGTGCCCTGGTGTAGATACGGATTTTGTGACTGCTGCTCTTGCTGCTGCTGCTGAGTTGTTTAAGCAGCAGGATGATTAGGCAGCTCAAAGGGAATGGAATCAACAACATCAATACTATGGGTGATGGATGATGAAGGTTCCACTTGCCACAACTAGCTCCAGTAATGCACCTGTGGCAGTAGAAGCACCATAACTAATCCCCACTACTTGTTGAGAAAAGAAGTTGGCTAATAACGCTTTTCCACCTGCTCCAAAATCATGGGTGTGGTGTTATTAGAATAGACATTTTTCCCTTGAGAGCAGCAACTATCCCTCTCACATCAGCAACTGCAATGTGCACAGTGTGTATGGTTAATAAGGGAAGTATTGGAACAATGGGTACATCTGCACTCACATGAATCACCTGACACAACTCTATTCAAACAACATGACACTTAGGGTCCCCAATGTGAAATTCCTCCACCAGAGACCAAGTACTGCTGCTGTCACTATGCCCCTTGTCCACACACTAAGTATACATAACAACTTTCAGACAGTTTAATAGTAGTTATGTGAACCTCCCCTGCCACCAGCTTAGCATATTCTGTGAAATGGAATCTCCTCAAAAGCCACTTTATGCCCTGCTTGCAATTCTTCTACTCCACACTGCCATGGGAGGTAATGATGAATGAGGAAGATTAACAGAAGATGAAGTTACCCTAGAGAAAGGGTATCCTTTTGAAATGTTGCACTCTTAAGAGCATGCAACCTTTTAACTAATTCACCACGTCGCCATGATCGAAGTGGCAACATGACACTGTATGACAGCGTGAGATTGTCATGTCGCTGTAACGGTTTTCTAGACACTCAGACCAGTAGGTTAGACTAAAACACAGTTTTATTAAAAAAAATAAGAAAAAGAACGCCCTCTATAGGCAACACAGAATAATAGCAAGATAAGGCTTATAGGTGCCCAGTATACTGATGGATGAACTTTACATATACTGTCACATGACAAGTACAAATAGAGAACACAAGGGTTAAACACAAGTAATCAGTCAGTCTCTGTTGAGGTGTTTGGCACACCCAAGGTGGTAATGCGGCAGTGAGTGGTGTTAGTTGATGCAACACCTTAAGTCCATAAGACAGAGATAACTGCTTCAGCAGAATGGAAACTGAGGCCAGAATCCTGCAGAGAAACTTGAGCCAATAGCCCCCACAGGCGTAGTAACTGCAGCAACTGGATTGCAAGAGCTTGAGCCAATAGCCCCCATGGGCATAGTAATGGAAGCAACTGGATTGCAAGAGCTTCAGCCAAGAGCCCCCACGGGCATAGTAACAGAAGCAACTGGATTGCAAGAGCTTGAGCCAATAGCCCCACGGGCGTAGTAACTGAAGCACTGGATTGCAAGAGCTTGAGCCAATAGCCCCCACGGGCATAGTAACGGAAGCAACTGGATTGCAAGAGCTTGAGCCAATAGCCCCCACGGGCGTAGTAACGGAGAAAACTGTATAGCACTGCAAGAGCTTAAGCCAATAGCCCCACCGGGCGTATCACGTAGAATGGCACTGAACGAGCGAGAGCCAATGACGCCTCCCACGGGAGCGGTAACGAGGACCAACTATACTGCCAGATGTCAGAATGAGCTGCCGCTTAAACAAGGCCTGGGATGGACTGGCTTAGCAGTAATAGCGACTGAAAGGTAACAGCTCTGCAGGAGTAAGAGTAAGCTATAGCTCTGTACAAGTGAATGGAGGCTCAGTAATGGAAGCGCAGCTCTGCACGGTATAACGGAGGCTCAGCAATGGGGAACACAGCTCTGCAAGGGTTAAAGGAGGCTCAGCAGTAGGAGTACAGCTCTGCACAGAATAACGGAGGCTCACAATCAGCCCTGCCACATCCACAAGCGATAATCAGAATGTCGCCTCGGCGACAGCAGGCAGCAGAAAGCTGGAACGATGGCGGGGTCAGTAGCAAGCCGGTACAGGTCACGGAGCAGGAAGTCAGCCAGGCCGGGTCGGATCATGGAGCAGGATTCTCAGACAAGCCAAATCAGGTCACAAGCAGGAATGTCAGCCAGGCCGGGTCAGATCACGAAACAGGATTCTCAGACAAGCCGGATCAGGTCACATGCAGGAACGTCAGCCAGGCCGGGTCGGATCAAGGAGTAGGAACACAGGAGCGTAGTCAAAACAGGCCAAGTTGGTACACAGGAGTCAGGAACACTGGAACGCAGCACAGCAATGCTGGCTCAGGAACACCACGAAAGGGCACCTGACAGGTGCCAAAGGCCAGGCATAAAAAGGTCACAATGGGTGGGCCAAACAGGCTCAGCCAATAGGAGCGCAACACAAGTGAGAGTGACAGAAAGATCATGGGCACCGTGATAGTACCCCCCTCTCAAAGACCCCCTCTCCTCGCAGGAGGTTTCGGTTTATGGGGATATTTAGAATGGAAATTGCGCAGCAGTCTAGGCACATGAAGATCCTTCTGATCCACCCAAGAACGTTCCTCAGGGCCATAGCCCTTCCATTGGACCAAGTATTGCAATTTCCCTCTCAACCTCCTACAATCAATAATACTCTGGACTTCGTACTCCTCTTGGCCTTGAACCTCCACAGGCCCAGGAACCACCGGAGTGGTAGTGTAGCGGTTGCAAACCAAGGGTTTCAACAGAGATACATGGAACACATTATGTATGAGCATAGAGGCTGGAAGTTCCAATGCATACGAGACGGGATTCACCCTGCGGATAACTTTGAATGGACCAGTGAACCGGGGAGCCAACTTATTGGAAGGCACCTGCAGATTAAGATTTCTGGAGGAAAGCCATACCCTATCCCCAACCTGCAAGGAATTCGCTGGAAGCCATCTACGATTGGCATGCCATTGATGTCGTTGAAAAGACTAGCTGAGGGTCCTCTGAACCTGTGCCCAAGTGGAGCGAAGCTGCTCGATATGCTCATCCAGAGCTGGAATTTGCTGTGACTGAAATGAGTCCGAGAACAGGTACGGCTAGAACCCATAATTAATGAGAAACGGGGAGCTCCCGGACGATGAATTGACTGCACAATTCCTGGCAAACTCTGTCCACGGCAACAGGTCGGCCCAATCATCCTGATGATCGGTTACAAAGCAACGGAGGAACTGCTCCAGTCCCTTATTGGCACGCTCAGTAGGAGTACAGCTCTGCACGGAATAACGGAGGCTCACGATCAGCCCTGCCACATCCACAAACGATAATAGGAATGTCGCCTTGGCGACAGCAGGCAGCAGCAAAGCTGGAACGCTGGCGGGGTCAGTAGCAAGCTGGTACAGGTCACGGAGCAGGAAGTCAACCAGGCCGGGTCGGATCACAGAGCAGGATTCTCAGACAAGCCAAATCAGGTCACAAGCAGGAACGTCAGCCAGGCCGGGTTAGATCACGAAACAGGATTCTCAGACAAGCCGGATCAGGTCACAAGCAGGAACGTCAGCCAGGCCGGGTCGGATCATGGAGCAGGAACACAGGAGCGTAGTCAAAACAGGCCAAGGTGGTACACAGGAGTCAGGAACACTGGAACGCAGCACAGCATTACTGGCTCAGGAACACCACGAAAGGGCACCTGACAGGTGCCAAAGGCCAGGCATAAAAAGGTCACAATGGGCGGGCCAAACAGGCTCAGCCAATAGGAACGCAACACAAGTGAGAGTGACAGAAAGATCACGGGCACCGTGATAGTCGGCTACTTAATGGTCGCATTCACAGAGGCACTCCAGCTAAAAGTCACATACATTTTAATCTATTACTAATAGTGTATGAATGGGATCCCCTCAATCTGCGGTTAATTGACAAAGGGCAACCTAATTATTGATGATGATATTGATGTAGATTTGTAACGGTTTATTCAGACACTCAGACCAGAGGTAAAAAATAAAACACAGTTTTATTGAGAACAAATGAGGAACATGGCCCCCTAAGGGCAAAAATAGTTAATGACACGTAACTGAAGGCAAAATGGTAGTATAGCAGACACAGTATGGATAAGGCGCAATGCCGTACAAATCAATGGAACAGAGTATAGCAAGGGTTAAAGTCCAATGCAAGTAATCAGTCTCTGATGTGGTGTGTAAGACAACGTCCAGTAGAGGACAAGAGCAGCCAGAGACTGAGGTGCAAGGTGGAGAGCACCTAGTAGTGAGTCCAAATAGTAGTCCTCAAAGACTGGCAATATGCAAGACCAACCACTTGTGCAGAGTTAAATGATAGAAGAGCCAAGAGCACTCTGCCGTGTGAAATGGGATTAACCACACTGCGTGAGCTGAATGGGACCAGAGCCAATGGCACCGTACGGTGTTGAATGGGTTAATGACACTGCGAGAGATGAATGGGACCAGAGCCAGTAGCACCCCTTGGTGCGTCAACGGATACACACACTGCCAGAGCGGAAAGGGACCAGAGCCAGTAGCACCCCTTGGTGTGTAAACGAATACCCAATACTGCTAGAGCTGAGTAAGACCAGAGCCAGTAGCACCCTTCCGGTGCGTTAATGGAGCGTGTGTATTGCAAGAGGTCTCGGTAGACAGTTAACGGAAACCACCAAAGCTCTGCAAGTATAGCGGACAGGCTCGGTAATGAAGGCAGTAAGTTCAGCGAGTGTTAATGGAGAGGCTCGGTATCTGAGGCAACAAGCACTGCAAGTGTTAACGGACAGGCTCGGTAACGGAGGCAACAAGCTCAGCAAGTGTTAACGGATGGACCAGTATCTGAGGAAACAAGCACTGCAAGTGTTAACGGACAGGCTCGGTAACGGAGGCAACAAGCTCAGCAAGTGGGAGGTCAGCATATAAAGCACAAGATTTAAAAGTTCACAATGTCGCCAAGCGACATAGATGGGATCTCGCTGGAACAGGATCACAGGAAACCAGACACAAAGCAGGAACGTCAGCCAGGCCGTGTCATACACGGAGCAGGAACCAGAAGAATAGTCAGACAAGCCAAATTGGTACACAGGAACGCAGGAACACAGCAACAGAAGCACTGGTACTGGAACACCACTAAAGGGCACCTGACAGGTGCCAGAGGTCCGGTATAAGAAGGCCATACTGGGCGGGCATAACCAAGTTCTACCAATAGGAACACACCACAGCAGAGAGTGACAGGAAATCACGGGAACCATGATAAGATTACATCAATCAAGCATCCTCCTCTTCTTCAGATACAGATGCAGTTGAGAGGGAGTACAATGATGGCATGGCCAGAAAAGTAGTTGAAAGGCAAATGCTCAATATTTCACCTCTGAAAAGGGGCATTGTGCCTATTTTTAAACTGCAAAATAAAATGGAAAGTTTGACTGTGGGAAAATAAAGATGACTGAAGATACCTAATCATTCTGTCAGCCATCATCAACACTTTCTAGTCCAGCCCCCACCCAGACACACGCACACACACACAAAGGAATCAGCAACATGAGTCATCAACATCCACAACCTTATCCAAGATCTGTTGGAAGTGCTGCACCTTTGACACCAACTAATACAATTGCAAAATATAGACACAGATGTAGTAGTATCACGGTGCCCTTGCTCTTTTAGTGACATTTTGTCAGTCTACACTCCTGCTCTACTCCTAATGGCTATACTGTGTTTGTCCCACCCAGTATGGCCTTTAAATACTGGGTTCTGGCACTTCTCCGGTGCCCTTTTGTGGTGTTCCAGTACCAGAGCTTGTTCCTGATTACAGTTTGCTTTCAGTGTATTGACCCGGCCTGCC
Source organism: Rhinophrynus dorsalis (assembly GCA_037306005.1). Classification (NCBI taxonomy): domain Eukaryota; kingdom Metazoa; phylum Chordata; class Amphibia; order Anura; family Rhinophrynidae; genus Rhinophrynus; species Rhinophrynus dorsalis. The sequence continues at coordinate 144,246,550 of CM074718.1, forward strand.
TGACCATTCTGCTTCTCATCTCCTGTGTACCGACCCGGCATGGCTGAAGTTCCTGCTCCGTGTACCGACTTGGATTGGCTGACGTTCCTGCTCCGTGTACCGACTTGGATTGGCTGACGTTCCTGCTCCGTGTGCACCTGCCCGGTCTCAGGTTGAGGGCGGAGATCCTCTCTCGCTGTCTGTGACAGCTGTGCAGTTTTGGTCTCGGTTGCCTCTGTGTCACCCCGGCGACATTCCTATTGGCTTGTCCTCCTATCCGCTCCCGGTTGGTTGCCTCCCAAGGCAAGTTGCTCAGTTGCTTTTTTCCGTTACTGTCACTGCAGAGTGCAAGTGGCCTAGTCTCCATTACTGCTACGGCAGTGTCCCTGTGTGTAACGGTTTTGTAAGACACTCAGACCAGTAGGTTAGAATAAAACACAGTTGTATTAAAAGACAAGAAAGGCTGCCCTCTAGAGGTAGTACAGAATGACTGGAAATGTACAGATGCTCTCTCAGGCCCAGTATACAGGGAAAATAATATATACTGTCACAGGACAGGCAAAAGCTAGCATACAGGGTACACAGGGTTAAAGTTCACAGAAAGCAATCAGTCTCTGTTGTGGTGTGTTTGACAACGCCCATAAGATGTTAAAGGAGCAATATTGTGGTGCTAGATGTGAGAGCACCAGTAAATCGAGCAGGACTGAGACTACTGCTTATGCTGAGCAGGGAACTGAGGCCAAAATACTGTGCAAGAGCTAGCACACGTTGAGCCGTGAGCACCCGCCCGGTGCTGTAAGTATAGATATTAGTACTGCAAGAGCTTGGGAGCCTGGACCCACTAGCACCCAACCGGTGCATAAACGGAGACCAAGTGCACTGCAAGAGCTGAGATGTTAAGAGCCAATAGCACCCAACCGGAGCGTTAATGGAGACCAAATACACTGCGAGAGCTGAGGAGTATAGAGCCAATAGCACCCAACCGGTGCTGTAATGGAGACCAACTACACTGCAAGAGCTGAGGTGTATAGAGCCAATAGCACCCACCCAGTGCTGTAACGGTAACCAACTACACTGCGAAAGCTGAGGTGAATGGAGCCAATAGCACCCAACCGGTGCGGTAACGAGACTACTGCGCACAGCAAGTGTTACCGGATGCGTAATGTTAATCAGAGGCCACCATGCTGTGCAAGTGTTAATGGGAGGCTCTTTGTAACGGAGACAACAATGCTCTGCAAGTGTAAGTGGAAGGCTTAGGGTTAACGGAGGCAATGGTGCTTTGCAAGTTTGAACGGTAGGCTCAATGTAACTGAGGCAACAATGCTCTGCAAGTGTTAATGGAGGCTCAGTGAACGGAGGCAACAGTGCTCTGCAAGTGCAAACGGAAGGCTCACTGAAACTGGGACCACTATGCTCTGCAAGTGTTAACGGAGGCTCAGTGTAGTGGAGGCAACAGTGCTCAGCAAGAGTAAACGGGAAGGCCCAGTGAAACGGAGGCAACAACTCTGTCTGCCCTGCAATCAGCAAAGCGGAAGTCAGAATGTCACCCAAGCGACACAGGAGCAGGAACACAGGCAGGGTCGTCAACGTAGCTGGGTCAGGTCACGGAACAGGAACGTCAGCCAGGCCGGGTCAAATCATGGAGCAGGATCGTAAGACTAGCTGGGTCAGATCACGGAGCAGGAACGTCAGCCAGGCCAGGTCGAATCACGGAGCAGGAACCAAGGAGAGTAGTCAGATGGGCCAAGTCGGTACACAGGAACACAGGAACACAATTACACAGCAACACTGGTACAGGAACACCACGAAAGGGCACCTGACAGGTGCCAAAGGCCCGGTATAAAAAGGCCATACTGGGAGGGCCAAACAAGCTCAGCCAATGGGAGCGCACCACAGCAAAGAGTGACAGCAAAGATCACGGGCACCGTGATAATACCCCCCTCTCAAAGACACCCTCTCCTAGCAGAGGGTCTAGGTTTCTGGGGATATTTAGAGTGGAAATTGTGCAACAATCTAGGCGCATGAAGGTCCTTCTGATTGACCCAAGAACGTTCTTCAGGGCCATAGCCCTTCCAATGGACCAAATATTGCAATTTCCCTCTAAACCTCCTAGAATCAATAACACTCTGAACTTCGTACTCCTCTTGGCCTTGAACATCCACCGGCCCAGGGACCACCGGAGTGGTAGTGTAGAGGTTGCATACCAAGGGTTTTAACAGAGACACACGGAACACATTATGTATGCGCATAGAAGCTGGGAGTTCCAATGCGTACGAGACAGGGTTAACCTTGCAGATTACTTTGAACGGACCAATGAACCTGGGAGCCAACTTATTGGAAGGTACTTGCAAATTGAGATTTCTGGAGGAGAGCCATACCCTGTCCCCAACCTGGAAGGAGACCGCTGGCAGCCGTCTACGATTGGCATGCCGCTGATGTCGCTGGAATGACTGACTGAGGGTCCTCTGAACCTGTGCCCAAGTGGAGCGAAGCTGCTCAATATGTTCGTCCAGAGCTGGAATCTGCTGCGACTGAAATGAGTCTGGAAGCAGGCACGACTGAAACCTGTAATTGATGAGAAACGGGGAGTTCCCGTACGATGCATTAACTACACAATTCCTGGCGAACTCTGCCCACGGCAACAGGTCAGCCCAATTGTCATGATGATCGGTCACAAAGCAGCGCAGGAACTGCTCCAGTCCCTGATTGGCACCCTCAGCGGCCCCATTGGTCTGGGGATGGTAGGCAGAGGAAAAGGACAATTGAATGCCCATCTGGCTACAGAATGCCCTCCAGAATCTGGACACAAACTGCCTCCCACGGTCAGACACCACCACTCTGGGCACCCCCATGCAAACGGAACATCTGGCAAAAACTACTGCCAATTCCTGGGCCGAAGGAAGGCCAGAGAGGGGCACAAAATGAGCCATCCTGGAGAACCTGTCAACCACCATTAGGATAAACGTGTACCCCCTCGATACTGGCAATTCTCCCAGGAAGTCAATAGATATGTGGGACCATGGGCGTTCGCCATTAGGCACAGGTTGGAGTAGGCCCACTGGGAGGTGTCTGGGGGTCTTGGCACGGGCACAAGTGGCACAGGCTGCAGTAAAAGCAGATAAATCAGCTCTAAGGAAGGGCCACCAAAGTCCCCTAGGAGGCACCACGCCCAGAGGCAAATCAATAGCGCAATCATATGGTCTGTGCTGAGACAATGTGCTAGCCTCTCCCTTACTGAATGCTTCACTGATTTCACAATAATCAGCTGGTACGGAGGGAGAGGTACATAAAATCTTGACAGGGTGCGACAAACAGTTTTTAGTACGGTATTCAGACCATGATCTGACCTCATATCTCTGCCAGTCAAACTGGGAATTATGCGATAACAGCCATGGGAACCCCAGAATGACCGCATGATGAGGGGAACAAATTATTTGGAAATGTAATTCCTCCTTGTGGAGAGCCCCAATAGACATAATAATAGGAATTGTTTCCATAGTGATAAATGTAGGTTCCAAAGGTCTACCGTCAATAGCTTCAATGGCTAAGGCAGTGTCCCTTTTGACCAAAGAAATTTTGTGCAATTCGGCAAAAGAACAATCCATGAAGTATCCGGCTGCACCAGAGTCTACCAGGGCCATCACCTCCACAGACTGATCAGCCCAGGAAAATACCACCTGGATGGTGGGCTTCTGTGTACTTGAGTATAGGGACTGCTGTACGCCAACTAGGGCCTGTCCCCCAAGGTACCCTAGGTGCGTCCATTTCCCGGCCGTGCCGGGCATGTGCGTAATAAGTGCCCAGCTTTGCCACAATATAAGCATAAACCCTGCCTTTTACGGTGCGCCCATTCCTCCTTTGTGAGTCTGGTGAACCCGAGCTGCATTGGTTCACTAGGTTCGGGTGAACATTCAGAAGGAATGGGAGGCGAGGGTGGGTTTAAAAGACTGCCATGCCCATAACTTCTGGATCTCGCCCTTTTAGCCAGGCGTCTTTTACGAATGCGGGAGTCAATAAGCATGACATAATCAATGTATTCATCCAAGTCACTGGGTACATCTCTGTCAACTATTTCATCTTTGATGGAGTCAGACAACCCTTGAGCAAAAGCTGCCACCAACGCCTCGTTATTTCATCCTGCCTCTGCTGCCAATATCCGAAATTCTATGGCATAATCGCCCAAGGTACGATCGCCCTGTTGTATCTCCATCAACCTTTTGGCAGCAGAGGCAGTTCTACCAGGGACCTCAAACATTCTGCGGAACTTTCTTACGAACTCACTGAAACTCTGAGTGCAGGGTTTGGCATTTTCCCACAGGGGATTAGCCCATGCCAGAGATTTGCCCGTTAACAAAGATATCATAAACCCGACCTTGCTCCAGTCGTTAGGAAACGCATGAGGCGTCAGTTCCAAAAATATCTCTAATTGATTAATGAACCCCCTGCATAGGTTAGGTTCGCCATCATATCTCAATGGTAACGGCGCTGCCGCCGTTAAGCCTCTGGTAGGTGCAGCAGGAAGCACAGAATGGTTATCCGGTGTTGAAACTGGGGAGACCACCGGATTCTTATTAGGTTTGTCAAGGTGTACCATGCGCTTAAGTAATGTCTGTAAGGCCAGTGCCACTTGGTCCAAGCGCTGCTCATGAACTTCCATCCTCCAATGGATGTTTTATGTATTACCTTCATCTTTACTGTCTTTCGTACTGTAACGGTTTTGTAAGACACTCAGACCAGTAGGTTAGAATAAAACACAGTTTTATTAAAAGACAAGAAAGGCTGCCCTCTAGAGGCAGTACAGAATGACTGGAACTGTACAGATGCCTTCGCAGGTCCAGTATACAGGGAAAATAATATATACTGGGAGCGCACCACAGCAAAGAGTGACAGCAAAGATCACGGGCACCGTGATACTGTGGCTCAGAGTCCATTATTGCCACGACAGAACCTCTTTTGCTCAGTCTCCGTTTATGCCAGATCAGTATCCAAGGGCTTAGTCTCCGTTTCTGCTACAGCAGTCTCCTGTTGCCTAGTATCCACTACTGCTACAGCAGCGCTCTCGTGGCTGGTCTCCGTTACTGCTATGGCAGTGCTCTAGTTGCCTGGTCTCCGTTACTGCTACGGCAGTGTCCATGTCACTCAGTCTCCGTTACTGCTACCGCAGTGTTCACGTGGCCTAGTCTCCGTTACTGCTCCGGCAGTGCTCAAGTTGCTCAGCTTCCGTTACTGCTAAGGCAGTTCACCTTTACCTGTTATACTTATTCTTGGGCGTTACTCGTATGTAAGCTCTCTACCCTAGGTGAGCTTCTTAACAGAACTTACCACACATTGGACTGTTTACTCTCGTTGACTGCTATTAACCATGCAGTACCGATACACTGGGACTCTTTCAAGATCCGCCTGACCTGTGTCAGTATAATGTGTTATGAAATCTATACTTATACTGGACCTGTGTGGGCTCATATATATGTAACCTGTCTTGTGGCTGTACTATATTGATAATATATTACAGGACCTGTGAGGGTTTTTGTAATCCTAATTGTTTAATAAAACTGTGTTTTATCCAAACCTACTGTGTCTGTGTATCAAACAAACTGTTACAAGTAGTCCTTCAGGAACGCCTCAGTTTATGAAGTCTACAATATGAAGATACTTCAGTCATGATCCAGAAGCTAACTGTATCTGTTATCTGATATCTGTTGTCTGTGTGTGAGCAGGGAAAAAGCAGCACACCTAGTCACATCCTCATTGAGATCCCACCTGAAGTACAGCCATAGGACTATAGAGAGCCATAGAGAATGCTCTCAGACTTCAGTATTGTCCTACTGCTGGTGATGTGCAAGGGAAGGCATCCCTTCCACATTGTAGCAGTTCGACAACCCAAAGGTGGGTCGTGACCCTGTGTTCAGTGGGTCACTGTGGGTGCCGGATAGCAATTATAATGTCAATGTCTTTTGTCTTATGTAAAGCGGCCGGAGGCGGCCAACTGCACTGTGCACTGCTCCATGAGGCACTGAGGCCTCTCAGTTTTAAACATACTGCCCTTGCCCTGCCGTCTTGCTGCCTACCTTCATTAACCCCTTGAGTGCCAGAGAGGTACAGAACGCTTTGCTTTGAAATGTGTTCCGTACCCCTCTGGCACTCAAAGGGTTAAGGCTGAGGGCATCAGCGTCAGAGTACAGTAGTGCACTGTGCAGTCACTGCGGTGCTGCATGCCACATTTCCCCAAGGTCCCTGTCCTGCTCCAACACAAGATCGGAAGTAAGGAGGAAACATGATCTTCCAATCCACCGGCACCGCTTGCTGACAGTCTGCCAGAGTACACACTCAGACACTGCGCTGGGGTTGTTGACTCTGGCAGCAAGCACTTCAGGCCCGCTTCTCTCTGAGCCTCTTCCTTTTCAATGCACATGCTGCGCAGATCAAATGGTTGCGTAGCAACTAGCATGCGCATTGATGTAATCACGGGCAGCCTGCATGGGAGCGTGATGGGGGGGCTGTCTGACTCAGCAGCAGAGCCCACCATAGGACATCACGTGAGGTCCTGAGGACACACACGCAGCAGCATTAGGACAGGAGGAGGACCACTGGGTACTCAGACTCACCAGGAGGACCACCAGTGCAGCAGTGACAGACACAGTGACATTGACAGCAGCAGCATACTGACCCACCACCACGCAGCACAGGTAAGCCAGTAGTACTGAATGGCCTGGTGCTGGGGGGGTAGTATTGGATGGCATGGTGCTGGAGGGGGGTACTACTACTGGATGGCCTGGTGCTGTGTGAGGGGGGTACTGGATGGCCTGGTTCTGTGTGAGGGGGTACTGGATGGCCTGGAGCTGTGTGAGGGGGGTACTACTACTGGATGGCCTGGTGCTGTGTGAGGGGGGCACTACTACTGGATAGCCTGGTGCTGTGCGAGTGGGAATACTACTACTGGATGGCCTGGTGCTGTTTGAGGTTAGGTACTGGATGGCCTGGTGCTGTGTGAGGGGGTACTGGATGGCCTGGTGCTGGGTGATGGCGGTACTACTACTGGATGGCCTGGTGTGTGTTAAGGGGGTACTACTACTGGATGGCCTGGTGCTGTGTAGGGGGAGTACTGGATGGCCGGGTGCTGTGTGAGGGGGGGGTAATGGATGTCCTGGTGCTGTGTGAGGGGGGTACTACTACTGGATGGCCTGGTGCTGTGTGTGTGGGGGGGGGTACTGGATGGCCTGGTGCTGTGTGAGGGGGGTACTACTACTGGATGGCCTGGTGTTGTGTGAGGGGGGGTAATGGATGTCCTGGTGCTGTGTGAGGGGGGGTACTACTACTGGATGGCCTGGTGCTGTATGAGGGTGTTACTACTACTGGATGTCCTGGTACTGTGTGAGGGGGTACTGGATAGCCTGGTGCTGTGTGGGGAGGATCTTAATATGTGTACTAAGAAACTTCTGGATGGGAGTTTTGTTTATCCCAGCCACAGAAGCTGGGATACTGGGTATTTTGTATAAAAAGTGCATATATACATTGTGCAATACTGTACAAATTGTTTTGTGGAATTATACATTATGTTTTGGAAATGAAATTATTTTTGGGTCACAAGTTAATGACCAAGGACAAATGTGGGTCCTGAGTTTACACTGGTTGAGAACCACTGCTTTAGTGCATCTTGTCCCTGATGTCATGCGTTGCACTGGAATATCCCAAGCTGCAGTTATTTTTCAAGGATAGTTGTGACAATGTTATACAAGAATGAGGTTTGTATTGTGGACAAAGGGCAAAGGCACTCTACCTGCTAATAATTTTTTTCAATGCATACATTGCTGTAGGACTCAGCCTGCTCACAACTTTTACTTTCAGCTGTACATTTCTCCACTTCAGTGTCTTGCATTCATAGAATACTTAGGCCCTAGTTCTGGCATCCTGCCAACTGTTGCTTTACTGCTGAACTTAAAGTTCTGTCCCCATGTGGAATATCTTCATATTTGTTGGGTGGCTACATCCTCTTCAACAGATATGGACGGGAGACTGTGCAAGCAGAATTATATTGCTGTAACAGCATCCAGCCAAAGCACTGGAAAGAGGTAGGACTTTGAAGGTGGACAGAGTTTGTTGGCTTTAGCACATGATGGCATACTGTGAGTGTATTACATGGGAGGGCTGAATAGGAATGGGCGAAAGTTGTCACCGTGTTCCAGCAAGAAATTTCACGAAAACCACTTAGTTATTCATTTTTTCTCAGAAAAATCTGCTTTAAAACTAGCCCTTAAAATTTTTGCATCTTTCGCCCATTGGCCAAAATCTTTCGCCATTTTTTCAGTGGCTAGAAAGTTTCCACCCATTGATTTACATTGTTTTCACGCTTCCGCTATAAAACCTTGACGTTTTCGGTGAAGGCAGACACAATAGAAGCAACTACAGAGCGAGATAGATGTGCTGTGCTGTTCTGCTGTGATATTTTGCAAAAATTGAGACAGGAGAGGCTCATAGTGACTCCTATCACTATGAGCAGCAAAAAGAGGAACTGGAAGGACCCTTATTATGTGTCCACTGAGTCTGAGGAGGAAGTGATCAGCAGTACTGAACCAATACTATCCAGCACCCCTAAATCACCCCAAAGGATCTTGAGGAATTTAATGAGAAGGGAGAGGGAAAAGGGAATGGGAAGGGAGAAAAGGGTAGTACTATTGAAAGCAGAACAGGTCAGCTGCCTGTGCCTGCTGCAAGATGTGTTGCCCCTGCTGCCAGTGCCAACATTGCTGTACATGCAGCCACTAGTGTTGTACCTGCTGCCAGATGTGCTGCCACTAGTGCTGTACATGCTGCCCCTGCTGCCAGTGCTACCTTTGCTGTACCTGCAGCCACTAGTTTTGTACCTGCTGTTAGATGTGCTGTCCCTGCTGCCAGTGCCACCTTTGCTGTACCGGCAGCCATTAGTGTTGTACCTGCTGCTAGTGCTGAACCTGCTGCCAGTGCGGAACCTGCTGCTAGTGCTGAACCTGCTGTCACCAATACTTTGCCTGCTGCTAGTGTTTCTTATAGTACTTGGGGGGGGGGGGAGAAAATGATGCCAAGTGTGACAGCAAGGGACCCTAAATCACACTTGCCATTCCCAAACTGTCCTGCCAGTGCTAGTACTACTGCTACTAAGGTCCAGCAGCTTGTTAGTGTTAGGAGTGAAGGAGGGGGTAATCAACAATATCCTCATATTATTAGTGACTGTGAGACTGAAGAGGAAAACTCTGCTGCTGAATTTGATGTGGTTGGTGTTAGTAGTAGTAACAGTAATGGTGAAGCAGACGGAGTGGTAGGGGAAACATTTGACAGCATCCAGATTAGCTGTCAAGGGAGCCCACACCATTCCTCTGACCCTGGGACTGGGAGTCCTCCCCTTCCCTTCACTACAGAGTCCAGGTGTAACATGATCCTGAAGAGGCCAGAACTGGTGTTGGGGGAGTAGAGCAGGCTCACAATTAATACCTCCACCACCACCAGCAGGAGCACAGATCAGCTGCCTGTGCCTGCTGCTACTGCTGCTAGTGCTAGTCTGCCTTCTTCTTCAGGTCAAAAGGAAATGGCAAGTGTGACATTGGGGGACCCCTCTGTCACGTTGCTCTTCACCTCCTCCAAGCAGCAGTGAGATGTCTGGAATAGAGCAGCAGTAACAACAGCATGTAGGGACTAGTAGCTGTGATGATGATGATGATGATGATCCTGGAGAAGCTGGGGTAGAAGAGACATTGATGGCCTTTTTACCAGAAACTGAGAAGGAATGGGAGACAGGGATGATGATGGGCATCACCACTGCCACTAGCAATGACATTTTGGAATTAGAGGAATTTGCAACTGCTCTAATTCCTTCTGATGCTGAGATGCAAGGGCAGCAAGATGCTGTGGAGCAGACTAGCGTGCCACTGACCACCGTGGACACAGTGGGAATGGGGTCAACAAGTGATGCGGGACTAGGACAGGCTCCAGTTGCCAGCAGTAGCAATACTCCTGATCCTAGTTGCAGTGCTGAATCTATGGCAGTAGCAGCAACAGCAGCAAAATTATCCGATGCCACAGACAATGAAGGGGCATGCGGAGGACAAGAAGAAGGAGGTCATTCTCCTCAATCTGTTCCCTGCCCCCTGAAGTCATCATGAGTGTGGGACTATTTTTCTCTTGGTACAGGCACAGTGCACTCATCAGCAACAGCAAGCACCCTGATATCACATATGAAACACAGACACCATGACATTTTCTCCAAACATGTTAAAGGCAAACACGCACCACAGAAATCAAGCACCACTTTTACTGTCCCTGACTCTTCAGAAAGGCAACAAGAGGTGAGCTGGAGATCAAAGAGGAGGAGGAATAGAACAACCCAGACATAGACTGGAAGTTCAAGGATGAGTGAAACAACTCGCTCGCCATCACCTTCTAGGGTAACTACATCTTCTGCCAAACCACCTAGTTCATTACCTCCCCCACCAAATGATAGCCACTCCGTTGATGTTAGGATGTGGCAGTTCATCTATACTCATTGCACACTGTGTGGTGCACTGACCACACATGCCAGTGCGGTGGAGGAGAATTGCAATCAGTGCATCAAGCGGCATCTGAGGAGATTCCATCCTGCAGAATATGCTAAGATGGTGGCAGGGAGGGTTCATAATTACTATTAAACTGTCAGCAAATTGTCATGTGTCCTTAGCGGGTCTGGAATAGGGCTAAAGTGACAGCGGCAGTACTTGGTTTCAGATGTCATGGTGTTTGGATACAGTTGTGCCCCCAGATTTTGTTTACCACACACACACACACCCACACTGTGCACATTGCAGTTTCTGATGAGACCCGCTGTTCCTGCTCTCAAAGGGAAAAATATATTTTAATAATAACACACTCATGATGATTTTGGAGGAGGGGCAGGTGGAGAAGATTTAATGGCCAACTTTTTATTTTCTCCACAAATACTGTGGGCTACTTATTCAGCTGCTACTGCCTCAGGCGCATCACTAGAGCCAGTCGTGGCAAGTGGAACCTTCATCATCTAGCTTACATGTTACTGCTATTGTTGATCCATTCCCCTTTATCTGCTTAATCATCCTGTTGCTTAAACAACTCAGTAGCAGCAGTATGAACAGCATGACATTTGACAGTGGTCACTGGTCAACATGACCTGCTGGCATTAGGCCAGTAGGGCATTTTTATTTTTTTTTCCTCAGGGCTTGTGTTTTGAAAAAAAAAATAAATAAATAGTCCTATGAAAAAATAAACAATTTTTTTTGGGAGGGGGTTGTTTCTAACAAGCCTAAGTCCTACAAATCAATGTTTCTTCAGGGATTGGGCCTCTAATGAGTCTAGGCCCTAGAAATGCCTCTAACAACAAATCAAACAAATCATCCTGTAAAAAATACTCTATCAATTCAATTGTCAGTCCACCCCAGTGGCAGCTTATGTCAGGGGGATTATGTCTCTATCACTTTACATACAAACGTCTTATTTTATTTTATTGATTTATTTTTTTTAACTGTCCCACAATAACAGTCATGAAACCCCCCAAAACAAATTCCATGTTCAAATGATTCATTCATTCATTCATTCACCAACACAGGCACCCTCCTCAGACCCCTTTATACCATGTCTTAAGATTTTTATTTTATTTTATTTAGGATTTATTTTTTATTAAGTGCCCCCCAATCCCAGTAAATAACCCCCCAAAAAATCATCCCCTGTTCAACTGATTTTTCCCCACACCCCACCACCACAGGTACCCTCATGCCCCTTTTATACCATGCTTTTGTGAAATTAAATAATATTTATTTTATGTTGTGTGTAACTTCAATGTTCCCATTGATTTCAATGGTATGAGCTAGGCGAAAAAAGCTGAAAAAAATCAGAAAACCAGCAATTTTCTCGGGAAATTTTTCATCAAGAGGAAAGTGCCATTTTTCGTCTATTTCAGTTTAAAGTAGAAATTTACACCCATCCCTAGTGCTGAATATGAGTTACGTCTGAAAGTATTATTCTGTTCATGATCGGCTAGCTTTTTTGAATATTATTTGTGACTTGCTGGCAATATCTGTTCAGAATAGATTTGGTTAGGTCATAAGACTGCCGACAGAAGACTAAGCAACCCTATTTCAGAGATTGAGAGTTATCAGTTATCTTTACATAATACCAATTAATCTAGTTTAGACTGATATTATGAAGTTGGTTACATTAGTTTGTTGTTATAGTTGTAAGATTACATGACTAGATTGGGAGTGTGTTAGATGCTCCCAAATGGTGGAATGTAGCTGACAAAGCTGTGACTCACAGCAGCATTAATTGGAGGGTTGATACTGTGGAACAGGGGTCGCTTATAGGGTTTATCAATGATCTAGGGCAATTCCTTAGGTGCTGCTGTGATCCTAATCACCCTATACATAGCTATTGTAATAATTGGTTGCTTAGGTAGTAAGATGATATGACCAGTTTTTGAGCATGTTGGATGATGTTGGCTCGTGAAATGTAGCAGAATAAGTATACACCAGCAGTGTTTATAAGAATTGTTTGTTGGTCAAATGTATGGAACACCGGTCATTTACAGGGTTAATATCAGATTCAGAGTGACTCCTTGTTTGTCGTTGTTGTCCTAACCACCCAACATATTTACTCCTTGACTATGGGGGCAGATTTATCATATTTATGCAATAATGGTGACATTGTGAATTAGAGTGATACTGATATATTACTATCACTCATCAAGCAGTGAGTGCTTATTCACATGATGAAGATAGGGTTTATTCTTTATCCCTTTTATTTTTTGCCTCCGTTTTTCTTTATTATTCCTTGTTTTAATTTTATGAATAAAGGTATCACGGTACTCGTGATTCCATGCCTGCTTTGCTATTCATTGGTGGGTTCTGGATGCATCTTCTGGTCTGCCACTTACGGCAGGCGCGCGTCTCTGACTCCGCACTTGCTATTTTGTAGTTCTCTGTATGCATGGCCTAGATTGCTCTGCGTCCGGTGGTGGCCTTATAACCTTCCAGCAACCTGGGCTTAGTCACCCTTTCGTGGTGTTTCTGTGCGCATTCCAGTGTTGCTTGTTTTGACCTTTGCTTGGGGTTCGATTTCTCCTGGTTCTCGATCCTTGGCTTGTCTGACTATCTGATCCATGTATGACTCTGGCTTGTCCGACTACCTGCTCTGTGCTGACTCCGGCTGTGGCTGACTACCCGATCTGGTGCCTGACTGTGGCTTGTCTGACCTATGCTCCACGCTACTCTTGCTCCTGTCTGACTACCACTGTCCCCAGGTATAGCTGTAGGTGCGCTTTACCTCTACCCTGCCAGTAGTGTTGCTAGTTGCCTCCATATTGTGCGATCCCTTTGCCTCCGGGCACTGCCTAGCCGGTACAACTCACCTTGCTGGTAGTGTTGTTTGTTGCCTCCTCACTGTACGATCCTATGCCCCAGGGCTTGTAGTGTTACCTATATCGTTATACCAGTTGCCTCCTGGTACACTACCTTTGTGCGCTCCCTGCTGTCTCTGCCTGTCTCACTCTGGGTTTGCACTGTGCTACTGCAATTACATATTTTGGCAGCCTCCTAGTGCCCATCCGCTGTGTGGCCTTCGATTATGAAATTAACACACTGATAAGTACAGATGAACTTAAATAAAACTTTATTAAGTACAATAAGACAGGTAGTAAGGAAACAGACTGGTGGCAACAAATGACAACAGTAATTAGGTAATGACACAAAGTGGCAGTAGAGGGTAACACCTTCGCGAGACCAAGGAGGAACAGTGAACTCTCTTTCCTCACCCTTCACCAGGCAGGTGAGTAGAATGGAATGGCCCTTGGACTACCAGGTAGATGGAATAACAGTGTGAGCATACAACGCTTATGTCTGGATAGTACACATTCACAAGACCAGGGAGGAACAGTGGACTCACTTTCCTCACCCTTCTCCAGGCAGGTGAACCATAACAGAATGGCCCTTCGACTACACGGTAGATGTGAGGGCAGTGCAGAGCACTCCCACACACAAACACAGTCGACAAGAAATTAAAAGAGCGCACCAATACCAGGACAGGGTATACAATGCTGGTAGTAACTGATAAGGCAGTACGCAAAACCGGGACGGCCACGGGAGGTCAAACACACGGTGTGACCGACAAGCTCCACTAACGGAAGTGGTTGCAGAGTGGAAGGCACAGGCAACACGGAAACCAAACCGAGGCACGGAAAGGTAATGGAGCGCAACAATGGAGAGAGTAACCCAAGAGGCAGCCAATGGTCAGAACTGGATCGGGTAGTCAGACATCGCCAGTGATCATAGCCAGAGTGGGTAGTCAGACGTAGACAAGGGTCAGAGCCGGAACGGGATAGTTAGACGTAGCCAAGAGTCAGAACCAGAAAGGGTAGTCAGAAGTAGTCAGGAGTCAGAACCGGAACAGGTAGTCAGACGTAGCCAGGTAATGCACTGGAACAGTAATGGACCAACACAGCAATAAGCTCAGGTACACCACGAAAGGGCAAAGGTAATGACACAGGTTGAGGTTTAAAAACCCTGTCAGGTGGGTGGAGTGATGACCTCACCAACAAGTAGACCTATAAGAATAGTGACTCAGCGAGAGTGACAGTTCAGGGAGTAAACAATGTCGCACATAGGCAATACTGCAAGAGACAATCAAGGGCACTGTGATAGTACCTTGCTGTACATCTCTCTCAGGAGGCTGTCCTGGTACTCTCCATTACTATTCCTGGTAATCCAGGTGACAGCCAAATCTGGTTCAGTACCCGTGTTATCTATTACCCGATTGTAGTTCAGTGTCAGCTTGAGTAGTGGACTACACTGTCCTTACGCCTGTCTCCCCAAGGGTGAGGAAGTGTTCGCTCTTGTTATCATTCATATTATTTCAATTGCTACTATTATCTTCTTCAATAAACTGGTTAAACTTATTTGTACTGTGTTGTGCGATTATTTGCCTGGGTTACTGTGACAGTACGAAAGGGCCATGAGTACTGAAAGTACAAGTGAACCAGTTCAGAGCATTCTGGCCAGAATAGACTCACAGGATCAACTGATCGATCATTTAGCTTTTGCTATGCAGACCTTATTAAACCGTACCGCACACCTTGGGCAAGCTTCAAATCAACTGGTGGCCTCCTCAGATTTGGCACTGGCAGTACCTCCAAACCTGGCCAGCAGTATCAGTCAGGTACAGCTCCCCTTCCTCAACGTTATGAAGGGGAGCTGTCTCTTTGCAGAGGGTTTTTAAACCAGGTGGACTTTTTTGGAAATGGTACCACAAGCCTTTCCGAGCGAATGAAGCAAGGTAGGGCTGGTGATCTCCCTGTTGTCTGGCAAAGCTCTAGCCTGGGCTAATTCGTTATGGGAGACAAAAAACCTATTGTAAATAACTTCTCAGAATTTGTGGGGAATTCCACAGAGTGTTTGACGTTCCAGCCAGAGCAGTATCTTCAGCAAAGCGACTCATGACCATATGTCAGGGCACTTTGGCTGCAGAAGTAGGCTAGGACAACGAGTCATTAGTAGCAGCATTTACACAGGGTCTGTGCAACACTATCAAAGATGAGACAGCAGACCTGAATGAACTGATTTCCTTTGCAATTTTAATTGACACCAGGCTTAGAGAGAGGCCTGCATTCAGGAACCAGGGTCAGAAACATACTCCTCAATTGGCTCCCAGCTTTTCTACCCCACCCTGTCCTCTCTCGCCTCCCATACCTCCTGAATCCGTGGCTGGCAGGGTAGAACCTATGCAACGGGGCTTTACGTGCCTCTCTGGGGAGGAGAGGGCGTTCCAATGGAGAGAGGGCCTTTGTCTTTACTGGGGGAAGGCAGGGCACCCGCTATGCTCCTGTCCTACCCAGCCGGGAAACGCTCGCACCTAGGGTTGTGTCAGGGGCAAACCCTAGGTGAGGTACCGCAGTCCCCTGATTCTCAGTCTGGGAAACCTGTTCTTGACGTCATAGTATCCTGGTCCACATTCTCTATCATGGCTCCAGCCTTGGTGGATTCGGGAGTTGCTGGTTTTCATGGATGCTGGTTTTGCGGCCCGGCATGATATTCCTTTGTCATCTTGCTCTTTTCCATTGGCCATTGAGGCTATTGACGGTAGACCACTACAGCCATCACACGTCACCCATGAGACAGTTCCGGTATCCCTAAGGGTAGGGGCGCTCCACGTGGAGACCCTACAATTTCTGATCATAAAGTCGCTGCATTATGTGATCATTCTAGGTTTCCCCTGGCTACAGGTGCACAATCCTAGGATAGGCTGGCAGACGTGCGACATTGTGTCATGGTCCCCTCAGTGTACTGAGGCATGTCTCCAGCAACCTACCAGAATACTATGTACCTCTTCCTCGTTACATGCAGTGTGCCAATCACTCAAGGAGGTCTTTAACAAGGTAGAGGCTAGTACATTGCCAGCACACAGGCCTTACGACTGTACGATTGATTTAATCCCAGGAGGCATACCTCTGAAGGGCCGAGTTTATGCCCTGTCCCTGGAGGAGAATAGTGCTATGGAGGATTATGTGTCTGATGCCATGGTCAGAGGCATCATTCGCAAGTCCTCCTCACCTGCAGGTGCAGGATTCTTTTTTGTAAAAAAGAAGCATGGGGAATTGAGACCATGTATTAATTATAGAGGTCTAGATAAACTGATGGTAAAAAACGCATACCCCATACCATTGATCACCGAACTGTTTGATCGAATCAAGGGCTTGAAAGTGTTCACCAAACTTTTCTAAGGGTGGCCTACAATCTTGTGTGAATGAAAGTGGGGCATGAGAGGAAGTCCGCATTCAATACTTGCAGCGGACATTATGAATATCTGGTAATGCCTTCTGGATTGTGTAATGCTCTGACAGTATTCCAAGAATTTATCAATGATGTCTTAAGAGATCTACTGCAGAGGTGTGTAGTAGTATACTTGGATGATATTCTTATCTACTCACCCAACTTGGAAGCACATCAGGCTGATGTGGCACAAGTCGTGCAACTCTTATGAGAGAACAAATTATTCTGTAAGCTGGAGAAGTGCGAGTTCCACAAGTCTGAGGTCACATTTCTGGAGTACATGATTTCCTCTGCAGGATTGGCCATGGACCCAGTTCAATTGTCCGCAGGGTCTAAAGGCCATACAGGGGTTTCTAAGGTTCACAAACTATTGTAGGAAATGCATTAAGAACTTTTCCTCAGTGGTGAAATGACTTACTGATATGACACATAAGGGGGCAGATACGACTAACTGGACCCCCGCCTCTATCCAGTCTTTTGAGTATCTGAAAGCTGCCTTTGCTAAGTCTTCTATCCTGTCACATCCCAATACCGCCCTCCCCTTTACCCTAGAGGTTGACGCATCGGAGTCAGAAGTAGGCGCCCTCCTGTCTCAAAGCTCAGCTCCTGGCAAGACCCCACCTCTGTGTGGATATTTTTCAAAAAAATTGTCAGTGGCACAAAGTCTGTACGATATTGGAGATCGAGAATTGCTGGCTATTATTCTCGCACTTAAGGAGTGGCGCTACCTACTGGAAGGAATGAGCTGCCTGATTCTTATCCTCACTGACCCTAAAAACCTGACATGTCTCAGAGGCCAAGAGATTGTCTCCCAGACAAGCCAGATCGGTATTGTTCCTTTCCGGGTTTAATTACGTGGTTTCATACCTTCCCGGTACCAAGAATGTAAGAGCTGATGGTTTCTCCAAACAATTTGGTTTGGACCCCAAGGCAGAGAGCACCCCGGTGCCTATTATTCCCACCGATCACATCCTAGCCACCATTCGCTCTAGCATTACCTCTTCCTTGGGGGGAAGAGATTTTGGCAGCCCAAGCTACCACTCGCCCAGACAAACCTAGTGGCAGGTGTTTTGTTCCCGAATCTCTCCATTTTCACCTGCTGGAGACTTATCATTCCTCGAAGGCCGCAGTGCATATCGGTCATGACCAACTAATTTGGTCCATATCTCGGCTCTTCTGGTGGCCTAGCCTATGAAATGACTGCTCCTCCTTTGTAGCAGCCTGTGCCACATGTGCCCGCTGTAAATCTCCCAGACACCTGCCGGTCGGACTGTTGCAACAATTTCCTAATGGCGAATGTCCTTGGTCTCACCTGTCCATGGATTTCATGGTGGAGTTACCTGTCTCCAAAGGGCACACGGTCATTCTTATGATTCTTGACAGGTTCTCCAAGATGGCCCAATTTGTACCATTAAAAGGTCTTTACTCCTCCAAAGAGCTGGCCGAGATATATGCCAGAGAGGTATTCAGGCTACATGGGGTATCCAAGGTACTGATCTCAGATAGAGGAAGACAATTTGTATACCGGTTCAGGAGAGCATTCTGTGGGCAGATGGGCATCCAGTTGTCATTCTCCTCAGTCTACCACCCTCAGTCGAATTGGCGCTGCTGAAAGAGCCAATCAAGGCCTAGAACAGTTCCTAAGATGTTTTATTTCTGACCATCACAATGACTGGGCGAATTTGTTACCGTGGGCGGAGTTTGCCAGGAATTGTGCCGTAAGTTCTTCTTCGCAGAACTCTCTGTAACTGTTTTTTAGGACACTCAGACCAGTATGTGAAATAAAACACAATTTTATTAGAATAACAATAATGCAAACGATCGCCCTCTAGTGGCGGTTGAAATAGACACACAGTAAAGACTGATATATTACAAAGAGATAATGCACAATATAGTTGACATACAAGATCTCTATGCAGAGAATGGTGTTCAATACCCCAAAGTGTTAAAGAGCATAAATCAGTCAGTCTCAGATGTGGTGGTTTGGCACGCCCTGGGTGTTAAAAGGAGGTGCTGATAGAGACAGTCCACAGTTTACTGGAAACGTAAATGCCTAGCCAAAGTGACCGAGTAGTAAGCAGAACAGAGATCCAAATAGCCCCCGCGGGCGTACCTACAGGAAGACTGCTTCTGCGAGTGCAAGCGTGTGTAGCCCCCACGGGCGTAACGGAATCCGGCCTACAATGCAAGAGCTGACTACAGCCTCCTCAGACGTTAACCGGATACCAGCAATAGTAGTGCTAGAGCCAATAGCCCCCACGGGCGTATACAACGGGACTTACCAGAGCTTGAGCCTTCCCTCTACCGCCACTCTACCACAGTAAATATCACCCAGTAAACAACGAGAAGTGAGAGCCAAAGACGCCCTACCGGCCCACAATAAGTGACTACTCTGCAGTAGGATAGATAGAGTCGCCGTCGGTAAGCGGCCAACTCAGCAGACGTAGCACCACGAAAGAGGCTCTATTCTGGGAATCGAGGTAGCGAGAGCAAGGCAGCACTGCAAGGGTTAATATGCACGTTTACACAAGGCTCTGTAAGAAAACGAGGCTCTGCAAGTATAGTGAGGCTCACGGAGGCATGCACAGCTCTGCAAGACAACGGTACACTGCACTGATCAATGGCAACACAAGGCAAGGCGGTCACACGGTAGCTGGCAACAGCGGTTGAAACATGTTGCGGCGGCGACAACGGGAACAGAGGTCACTGGAACAGGCTGGAAGTCGATCTCAGAGCAGGAAGTCAGCCGGGCCGGGTCGGGGCATGCAGGAGGTAGCCGGGTCATACACGAACAGGAACATCAGCCAGGCCGGGTCAGGATACAGAGGTGGTTCGCAGACAAGCCAGGTCAAACACGATCAGGAACACTGGAGCGTAGTCAGGACAAGCCAAGTTGATACACAAGAATCCGGAACACAGGAACACAGCAACAGCACTACTGGCTCAGAAACACCACGAAAGGGCATCTGACAGGTGTCTGGGCCAGGTATAAGAAGGTCACCAGGGGCAGGCCAAACTGGCTCAGCAAATCAGAGCGAACCCCAAGTAAGAGTGACAGAGAATCACAGGCACTGTGATACTCTCCTTTCCTGATTAATTATGGCTTTCTTCCTGCCCTGCTACCCGACTCGTTCGAGGCACAAGAGATACTGCTGTAGACGAGCATCTTAGGCAAATCCGCTCCACATGGGTTCAAGTTCAGAGATCCCTTCAGAGGTCCTCTCGGCTTTATAAAAAACATGCAGACCCCAGTATTTCAGATGGGGGAGAGAGTATGGCTGTGCTCCCATAATCTTAACCTCCAGGTACCCTGCAGGAAATTGGTTCCTCATTTTGTTGGTCCTTACCAGGTGTTGCGTAGGATTAACCTTGTTTTGTATGCCCTCAACTTCCTGGCTGGCATGCGTATTCACAATGTCTTCCACATGTCACTGCTCAAACCTTTGGTCTGCAACCACTACACTTCTACGCCCGTTCTTCCTGGGCCTGTTCAAGTCAATGGCCAGGAGGAGTATGAAGTGCAGACCATTTTGGACTCTTGCAGAGTCAGATGACACTTTCAGTACTTGGTACACTGGAAGAGATACGGGCCTGAGGAGCATACCTTGGTACCTTGTAGGCATGTTCACGCCCCCATGTTAATTTGCAGATTCCATGCTTGTTTTCCCTGTAAGCCTGGTCCTTCCCCGTGGGGAGGGGATCATTGAAGAGGGGGTGCTATCATGGCACCTGTGATTCCTTGCCTGCTCTGCTATCCAGTGGTGGGTTCTGGACGCATCTTCTGGTATGCCACTATCGGCGGGAGCTTCCTTGTGCCCCTCCGATGTGTAGCCTTTGTTCGGTACCTTGCTGTACGTTACTGTGCACTATCATCTGACATCTCTCTCAGGAGGTTGTCCGGGTATTCTACATTACTATTCCTGGCGTTCCAGGTGAGAGCCAAGTCTGGTTCGGTACCCGTTTTATCTATTATCTGATTGCAGTTCAGTGTCAGCTTGACTAGTGGACTACGACTGTCTCCCCAAGGATGAGGAAGTGTTCACTCTTATTACCATTCAAATTATTTCTATTGCTACCATTATTTTCTTCAATAAACTGGTTAAACGTATTTGTACTGTCTTGTGTGATTATTTGCCTGGGTTGTCATGGCAAAAGGTTGTATTTAATACACAATGCATGTTAGCTGTGAGGTTGTGTTGGATTTGATTCTACCACTATTAAAGAAGGGGGTTTGTGTACTTTTTTAAGTAGTTTTTTTCTCTCTCTGTATTAAATGATTATCATTACTACGTGGTAACTTCACCTATATAGTGTATTTTTAGGTGTTTTTCCCACAATATATATTAGATGATGCAGGACTCTCATAAAAAAAGTCATGTGCATATTATAAAAGGGGTCTGAGGGTCCCTGTGTTGGTGGAATCTGGGGAAAGAATGAAAATGGAATTTTTTGGTTTTGGTTTTTGCTGACTGGGACAGGGGAGACATTTAATAAAAATAAATAAATTAAAATAAATAAACAATTTCTATGTAACTTGACAGAGACATGGGCCCCCACCAGATGTAAGCTGTGACTGGGGCAGACTGATACTTGACGAGGAGAATTTGTAGGATTCACACTTGTTAGAGGCCCAAATTCTAAGGAACAATTGATCTGTAGGACTTAGAATTATTAGGCACAAGCCATGAGGAAACATTGTTTTATATGACTTACACTTGTTTGTAGAGGCCAAAGCCCTGAGGAAGAATTGATTTGTAGGATTAGACTTGTTAGGCACAAGCACTGAGGAAACATTGATATGTAGGATTTAGACTTGTTGTTAGAGGCCCGAGCCCTGAGGGAACATTCATTTATCAGACACTTTTTAGGCACATGCTCTGAGGAAACATTAATCAGTGATTTGTTGAACTCAGGCTTGTTAGAGGCACAAGCCCTGAGAAATCAGTGATTTGTTAGACTCAGGATTATTAGAGGCACAAGCCCTGAGAAATCAGTAATGGTTTGTTGTACTTAGGTTTGGTAGAGTCCCAAGCCATTTGGAAACATTAATTTGTAAGATTTGCACATTTTAGGCACAAGCTCTGAGGCCACATTCATTTGTTGGACTTAGACTTGTTAGGCCCAAGCCCAGAAGAAACATTGATCTGTAGAATTATGGCTTGTTAGAGACAGAAAACCCTGAGGGATCAGTGATTTGTTGGACTCTTGTTTGTTAAAGGCACAAGCCCTAGGACTTAGGTTTCTTAGAAACAGCCCCCAAAATTGTTTTTTTATTTAGGTCTCTTGTTTGAAAGAGCAAGCCCTGAGAAAAAATATGCCCTGCTGGCCTAGTGCCCGCAGGTAATTTTATGGCAAATGCCATGGCAACATGGTGCCATTTGCAACTGCAGTTATTGCTGCTACTGCTGCTGAATTGTTTAAGCAGCAGGATGATTAGGCAGCTCAAAGGGAATGGGATCAAAAACAGCAGTGATATGGGTGATGATGATCATGGTTCCACTTGCCACTAGCTTCAGTGATGTACCTGATGCAGTAGCAGCACCATAACTACCCCTCTTAACTTCAGGTGTATCTAGAGAAAAGAAGTGTGTCTATAACTCTTCTCCTCCTGCACCTCCTCCAAAACCAATGGTGTATTGTATACTATGGTTTTTCCTTGAGAGTTGGAAGGAACTGTGCCTTTCATTAGCAACTGCAATGTGCACAGTCTGTGTAGGAAATATGGGAAAGACTGGAAACAATGGACACATCTGCAATCACATAAAACAACTGGCACAGCAGAAAGCAAACATCTTGATGCTTAGGTCCACAATGTCAAATCACCCCCCATAAACCAAGTACTGCTGCTGTTACTATGCCCCTTGTCTGTTCTGCTACAGACCCATGACAAATAGTAGACTTAATAATAATGATTAATCCTACCTGCCACCAGCTTAGCGTATTTTACTAGATGGAATCTCCACAGACTCTGCATGATTCCATGCTTGCGATAATTCTCCACCACACTACCATGTGTGGTCTGAGCACCACACAGTGTGCAATGGGTGGACACAAGCTGCCACATCTAAGCATCTACAGAATCACTATCAGCTGGTGAGGAAGGTAACAATGACAGAGGTGGGTCATGTCTTCCCACACGCAGACCCTAACACAAGAAGTGGATGGCAAGCCAGGCGTTTAGCTTGCCATCAAACTTTCATGCTCAGACGGGGTTTCTCTATTCTTCTTCCTCTTAGACTTCCACCTCGATTTTTGGTGCCCCTGGGGAGAGACAGGAGGTACAGCAACACCATCTCCTGATTTCTTTTGTGGGTGTTTGGCTTTAACATGCTTCACATGAATGTTATTGTGCCTGTATTTCATGTGTGTTTTCAGGGAGGTTGTGCCAATGTGTGTTCCCTTCTTTCCCCTTTTCACTGATTTATTACAAATAGTGCACAGTGCTCATCATCATCACTTACACTAGTCCCACCACCAGCTACTGTATCATAATTGCTATCATCACCACCCCCTCCCTAACCCCCAACACTCTCTAGCTGCTGAATGGTAGAAGTGGGACTGTTTGGGGATGGCAAGTGTGACTTGGGGTCTTCTATGTTTGTGGCTGAGCTAACTCTGAGGAAGTAGTCAGGTGACTACAATACATCATCTAATCCACATTTAGCAACCTTGTTTTTAATCTTTTTATTCATTTACAATATATATTTTTACAATAAATGTTTTGGAGACATAAGAGCAGCAGTCTTGGGATTTCCTATTTCCAGTTCCAAGGATACCTGAGCAGAGACAGGGTAATATCTTTGTAGGCTCATATTGTTGTTGTTGGGAATATACCCTTCCACAACCACCTCTTTTGTAAGTATATTCAATAACCTATCAATGTATGTGTTATTGGGATAACAGGCACGATTGGGTGCCCCCTTTTGTTTTCTTTATATGCTACATACTTCCATGGAGTTGTTCTGAGGAGCTGCCCAGGTAGATCTATGAGGACTGTTATAATATCCAGTATCCCATATGTGCATATTTCAGCTAACACATAAGTGTTGAGTTGAACAAGAACCTTGTGAGTATAATTTTTAAAATAGTGATGAGTTGGTGAATACAACCCATATAAACAATATTGCACCAGAAGCACCGTCTTCTCTGTTTTTTTTCTCCCCTGCTGTCAAACTTGCCATCATCTTCTCCTTCTCCTCCTGAGTATCAGAAGGCACACTGACAGCAATAGTAGTAATAGGCATAGTCAGCTGTCCTGTGCTGCTCACTCTGCTACGCAGTTCTGCCCTGCTCACAAATTAACTCCAGATCTCAAAGGGCAATGTAGGTTGACTGGGCATCATTAGGTCTGGGGAATAAGGACTCCAGACCCTTCCATGCTGCGGTGGTTACTTCCTCCTTCTCCTCTGACTCACTGGATGCATCATTGTCCTTTCATCTCTTCCTTTTCATTGTCAAATGGGTGCTCATACTATTACCCAACAGTCTGAGCCTCTGCTGCCTTAATTTTGCTAAATAAATAGCTTCAAACACACCTAGTACACTCTAGCTGCTTAGTTTTCTGTTTCATTTCATGGAAACATAATGTTTTGGTGCACAAATATGAAGTACATGTAAATAAACTGACAGGAATTTTGTAGCCATTGAAAACATAGCGAAAACATTTTGGAGTAGGTGAAAAAGTAGAACATTTTAATGGGATTTTGAGGATGGATCTTCAAATGAAAAACAGACAACCTTGTGGTTTTCTTTGATTTTCTCGTGGGAGCACAAAGGGACCTTTCACTCACCCCTACTCACTAATGGCCTTATTATGCTCATACAAACACTCTCGCATGTACAGTCTGGAATTCCACCTGGTAGGGACTAGTGTTGAGCGAGCACCCCGATGCTCGGGTGCTCGGGTGCTCTGACCGAGCACCCCCTGAGGCTCGAGTGCTCGGCCGAGCACCCGAGCCCCATTCAAATGAATGGGGCGACACGAGCATTACACCAGGCACCCCCTGCTCTGATGAGGGGAGGGTGCCTGGTCAATGCCCCCTTCATCTCCGCTATGCCCCCTTCATCTCTGAATGCCCCCTTCATCTCCGCAATGTCCCCCTTCATCTCCGCTATGCCCCTCTTCCACAATGTCCCCCTTCATCTCCGCTATGCCCCTCTTCCACAATGTCCCCCTTCATCTCCGCTATGCCCCTCTTCCACAATGTCCCCCTTCATCTCCGCAATGCCCCCGTACCTCCAGTCCCTGGTGGTCCAGCGGAGCGTCTTCAGATCTGTGCCTCCTTCGGCACAGATCCCCGCCACCCGAACATGGCGGGCGAGCACATGGCGGTACTCGACGAGTACCGCCATGTGCCGAGCAGAGCGATGCTCGAGCCGATCTGAGCATCGGCCGAGCACGCTCGCTCAACACTAGTAGGGACCTCCATCTTGAGCTAGTGATGGAATATAGACCGTTAAGTGCTCTATGGAAGCAGCTAAAATGTGCACAGATTTTGCTGGAGATATTCAGCATCTCTCTGATGGTTTTGGATTCTGCAAAGAATCTGGTCACTACTAAATATAGCAGATGGGCAAAGTAGAGCATATGAACCATGTCACCTATTCTCTAGGCAGCTATTATGTTGGATCCATTATCAGCCATTATCAGCAGACACAAAACCAGCTTTTAAGGAGTGCTGTACAAATCATTGCTCTATCAACTGCTCTAGTTTACTTAAACATCTACAGTGGGACTGTTTCTTAAAACTCTACATGCACAAGGTGATATGCCGATGGCATGCACTATGCTGCTGCAATATTACTGGCTGTCACCTAATGCTGTAAGCTTGTAGTGTTTCCCACTGGTGAGCAGTTAGTGTTGCCCACTCTGTGAGCAGTCAGAGTCATATAATCTGTGCTGTGCCCACAGATCTGTTGTCATGTAGATTTTCTTCCCCATACAAGTTTCTCAGCCCTTTGCACACCACACTAACCACCTAACCAATTCTGGTACAACTGTCTTAGAAAAATAACTGTGGCTTGGGCTATGTCAGCGAGGAGCTACAAGTGACATCAGCTCTCTAAAGCCTCTGTTTTCTACAACAGAATACAGTAGCATGTCCATTGCCAACACCTTGACAACCTTGTCATTCAACAGACATATTTTGAAATTATTATTTTTGAAGTTTCTGACTCCTTTTCAAGAACTCAGTAAGGGTGGGTTGGAAGTACATGGCAGAACAACCCTGTAACTTGATAGCTTTAACAACTTGAATAGAGGAGGTGGTAGAGGTGGAGCAAGCATGTGTGGGCAGTCTATGACTTGCCATCTCCTACAGCAAACCCAGAGTCATTATATTACTCTGCAGCAGGAGCCATTGGTGTTATTTGGAATAACAACAACTATTTGTTGGCACACTCTCTGACACATCAATAACAGCCCTGGGAACATTTTTGGAGTGCTTCTACTACTACTAGTTATGGTACATCTGACCTGTTAATAGTGTGTCTTCCAGTCAGACCTGCAGCTGTACTTCAGGTGGGATCTCATTGAGCAGGTGCCTAGGTGTGAGCCTGCTTTCACCCTGCTCACATGTTTTTTGCACAGATACCAATATGCTTTGCTTTTGGATCGTGAGTGACGTATTTCCATTATGTGGACTTCATGGACTGAGGGGTTCCATAGGGGCTGTTATTACTACTACTGGGACTAGATGTTGATGCAGTTTGACTGCTACTACAAGGTATCAAAGGTGTTGCACCTCCAGAAGCAGTGGAGGCACTAATCCTAGCTAAAGTTGTGGATGTTAATAATCTGTGTTGTTGTGGCTGATGGTTACTCAACTCAACACTAGTGTGTGTGACTGAGTGGGGCATGGACCTGGAAGTGGTGACAATGCTGATGATGACTGACAGGATTACTATATATTTTTGGGTATATTTATTTGTACAGGGTCAGAGTTTCAAATGGATTTCTCACACAGTTTATTGGCAGTGACAGTGCTCCTTTTAGGTGGCGAAAAATTGAGTGTTTGCCTTTCAGCTAACTTTCTGGCCGTGTCATAATTTCTCACACTCTCAACTTCATCTGTATCTGAAAAAGAGGAGGATGCTGAAGGGATATATTCTAGATCTAGGTCATCCTCTTCTTACCCACTACCTTTATATTACTCTAAGCTTTTAGAGGTCTCAAACAATTTCTTTTTACTTTTTACTTTCACAAACTTCGCTATTACTTTGAGAACAAATGTTTCGGTGCTTGTTTATCTCATTTTCAGATGCATTAGTTTGTTGAGCTGCTGTTCTTTCCTTCATTATGTCAGCATCAATACTAGAATGTGACTCATTGTCATCTTCAATGTTCTTACATGTTATTTTTATAGTCCTGGTGATGGTGGTGGTGGTGGAACTTTTGGTGGGACTTTGACACACTGCATCTTCCCTAGGAGGGGAGGGATCACCACCATCATTTATTGCACATGCTGCAGCAACCATGGCTACAGTCAGGTTTTGAACTACCACTTTACTTCCACATTCCTGCTCTGCTCCTACTCCTTTCCCCCTGGACCTTGTGCATTTGCTGGAAATTACTCAACTACTGTATGTGTTTTTACTGCAAAGTACACAATAGAACTGATGATGCAGTGTGATGTCTTGCCTTGGCACTCAACATAATACTCGTCTGGTTTCAATCAAGTCTGCCTCAATCATACAGCTCATGTCAGGCTCTGAGTCAGCTGTGTCAAGCCCATGGTCAGACATCACCACTTACCCCTGGTGTTCTAGGTCGGAGGTGCTGCTGCTAGGCTCCAGGTTGCTGCTGGCAATGTTGACTCTTGGATGTGAGGCTGGCGAAACCATACAGAAAGGCCTGGTCAAGGCACCTTTGTTCTCTCCTGAGAGGACCCATAAGAGGACACAAAAACTGCGTGTGTACTGTGGTATGCCTGACCATCTACTCCAGGATTGCAAAAGAGACCCTGAAGACCTAAAGGTAAGCTTCTAATATCTACTGCCTGTGTCCCCAGCATCCTTTCATCATCTTTATATTTTTCTCTTTCCCTACAGTGGAGTGAGGAGCTGGTTTCCATATAAGCCATGATTGACTTTGGTGCCAGCAGCTGTTTTATTGATTCTACTCTCATCAAGATTCTCAACATACCCATTTTGGGGAAGACCTTTCCTGTGCATATCCAAGTAGTTAATGGTCAGATTACAGACAAGACAGTGCCCTTAGGTTTTACACTTGGACCCAGATCTTACGGTTCAACATTGTTCAGTCCTCTCTCTTTCCTCTAATTTTTGGGTTTCCCTGGCTCTGGTTCCACAACCTGTCCATTGATTGGAGACTAGGTAACCTGACCTTTTCTTCTCCTCAGTATAAACAAAATTGCCTCCTTCCATCAAAGGGTCTTCACCTTCCCTGGAAGTCACTCCTCCTAGTAGAGAGATACTTGCCGTTTGTGTTTTCTACTCCTCCTTTTCCGATTTGTTTGAGAAGAAAGGAGCAGACTTATTACCGCCACATACCACCATGACTGTGCCATCTGCCTGATTCCTGAGGCTCCTATCCCCTTTGTTTGTATATATCCTCTTTTAGAACCAGAACTATACATACTACATAGAGTAGAAACACAAAAAAGGATTTATCCACCTGCGGGTGTAGGGATTTTCTTTGTGGGCAAGAAGGATGGGGGGGTTGCGACACTGAACAACGTCACCATAAAAAAATGATATCCCCTTCCTTTGATCGCTGAACTTCTAGACCATCTCAGCTGTGCTCATATCTACTCCATGCTGGATCATCTAGGGGCACACAATCTAGTAAGGGTCCATAAAGGGTGACAAATGGAAGACAGCTTTCCATTCTAAATACGTACACTGTCATGTCCTTTGGCCTTTGTAATTCCCAAGTCACATGCCAGCATTTCCTGAATGTTGTGTTTAGGGACTACTTGGATATCTTCATGGTTGTCTTGATGATATTCTTGTCTACTCTGCTGCCCTGGACAAGCACCGGTCACATATGAATAAGGTGCTTACATGCCTATAGCAGTACAAAACTCAAAACATGAGAAATTTGCTTTCGACACGGATACTGAATAGTTTTGGGGCAAATATTATCCCCCATAGGCCTACAGATCCCTGGAAATTATCCTCTATCGTTCATGCTCACAACCCACAGATAAGAAAGGAGTCCAGAGAATTGTGGGGTACGCCAGCCTCTACTGGAGGTTGATATGGAACATTTCCCACATCATTCAACCTATCACTACCCTAACTAAGAAACATGTACTGTTCTGCTGGACTGAGAAAGCACAGGCCATCTTTTTCCTACTCAAAAACCGGTTCACCTCTGCTCCTGTCCTTGGTCTTCCAGATCCTAGAAGACCTATCATTGTAAAAGCAGATGCCTCTCAAACAGCACTGGGGGCTGTACTCTCCTAGAGACTGGGTGAGAAGGAACAGCTTCATCCAGCGGCCTTCTATTCCCAGAGCCTCTTCAGTCCTGAGAGGAACTCTGATGTTGGGGATAGAGAGCTTTTGGCAATCAAACAAGCCTAAGAAGAGAGGAGACACCTACTGGAGGGAGCCATACATCCCATTGTGATCACTATCGATAACCGTAACTTAGAATACCTCTGCACAGCTCATCTGCTTTATCCTCACCAGGCATGTTGAACACTTTCACCCATACCTAGTGCTTTTATCTGCATTTTAGATTCTGCATTTGGTGGACAAGGCCACTTTTGATTATTAGCAGCATTTAGGATACAGGACCTGTCCTAATATTTCCATTGCTGTTCTCCTTCTCCATCTTTTACTAACTCACTTCATGACATTTTCTGAACCATTCATTATCCTGCAATACAGGTATTGGCCTTTTATTGACTTTTGGACTTTTGTCATCAAAGAAGTAGAGATCGCTGCTTTCAGGATCTTGTTACCTTAACTTTTCATTTCCAAACTTTCTTCTCTTGACATCTATGTTGACATAAAAAATATATATATGTATGTCTTCAAATAAAACATGTAGCACAAATGTCAAAGAAAAGAAAGTACTTACAGGTCTTTATAAATGTGAACAAAATGCGCTAGTTTAGTCCATCAACATTTCGGCCCCACTTTGGGCCTTTGTCAAGATGCTTAAGCAATATATATATATATATATATATATATATATAGCTTTCAAACAAGACATTTAATTGATCTAGATTTATTATATTGTTCCTTCAATTTCTTGTAAAAGCCAGATAAAGCCTCTATTTTTGTTTCCAGGGATATTTTTTATTGTGACTGAAGTGGATAAAAATGATTTTTGTCTCTTGCATACTTTTGAACTGTCATGATTGCAAGTAAGGCATCAATGCTGTTTTTAAAAAGTACATCTTGATAAGATCTTTCTTTCTTAACTAAATGGAAACAGCATGTTCTTTCTTTAGACTAAAGTCATTGACCTGTCAAAATGGTAGCAGCAGAATAGTTTACAATTAATCAAATATCAAAGACAACATCTGATTTGATTTATGGGTTTGTCCAGAAACACCTCCAGGTGACTATTAAACTATAATGATAACTTCAATGATGAGATCAAATCAATGACTCAGAGGTGGTTGCCAGACTTTCTCAGTTAAAAAAGAAACAAGGACAGTGTCCTTGGAACAGATTACAGGACTGTTATTGTATTTTTACTGTTGTGTGTTTTATTGCTCACATTAAATAAATTATGATTGCAGGGATATTTTGAAATAGTTTTAACATTTTTTCAGTCCCAGAAATTTGATATTGATGCCTATGAATATGCTACAAATAAAATAATTCAGTGGTGATCATAGCCTCTTCAATGAGTTTTATATTCATTGACTGTAAGTCTTTGCCACACCTCTTTTGTTTTGTATTCTCCCTGAAAGGAAGGGTATCCCAGGCATGGGCTTTTCTCTCATTATGCCTAGAAGGAATTACATGCACCTTACTGACAAAACCCACTAAATGCTGAAACATATGCCAGGCCAAAATAATTGTAAACCCCTACGATAAGAGAAGTCCAACTAATCTTCTTCAGCACCTATATATCTCTTTGGAGCCTCTTCAAGTTCTTATTTCAATCTTAATTGCTCATTTATAAGTGGACAAGTAGAAGAATAGTTTCTTTCAAGCATATGAAATGTTAGTTAGTAGTCATGAATGTATGCCAGACAGAGAAATAAACTCAAACTTATTTATAAACAATCACATGCAAGTAGCAGACAGGAGCAATGCATTAGATATATGCTTTCTTCACCACTTTTTTCAGTTACAGCATAAAATGCCACTGAAATCAAATTATAATAGTTGAGCAAACATCATCCCAAAATATGATTTATTTATTTTATGTATTTCTTTTTCTTTTTTAATATCAATATTTCATCATTAGAGGTGGACCATATAGCTTGTTTTTTTCCCGAGATCAGAACAAATGTGTGTGCTGAGCCGTATTACTAACAGGTTTAAAATCCGTTTTAAATTACACTTTTCTCATTTTATCAAATTAAATATGCAATGTTTTTTTCTTGTTTCTACAAATATATTTGTCCAGTCAATTTATGTATTAATTTATTTAATATACGACATATTTCCATCACTGCTAAATCTTTTTAAAAAGTTCTTTCAAGTACTAAATTAGGTGCATGTTATAAATGGTAATGATTGGAGAAAGTATAGAGTGATGAAAGTAAAATGAAAAAGGCAAGTGAGCATGACTTCAAGGGAAATTATACACACAAAATAATTTGTTTTTAACCCCTTAAAGGGATAGTAATACTTTGTTTTATCTTTATTTTATTTTGTTGGCATTAAAAAAACATGAAGAACGATATAAGTCTTATCTCTCTTTATGGTTTGAGAGATATTCACAAGCAAAGATTCCCCTCCCGCCCCTTTAACCTAGTGTAAGCCATCTCTTCTCAGATGTGGAATCCAGTCCATAGACCAGACAGATAACAGAAGGGGACAATCTTCTTCCTATGACAACAATGAAAGCCCTGCCCCCTTTGACAAGTTTTTCAGGTTTTTCCCTTATCTTAATTGAAGATTGTCCCTCTCTGCAATCTACCTGGGCACCTCCCTGCTGCTCTGTGCTGAGCAGTGTTATATCAGTAAAATGAGTGGGAGGGGGATACTTTGTCATTGAATTACTCTTGAACTACAACTCTGACAGAATTGAAATAACATCCTCCAAAGTCCAAATACTATGATGATTAATTAGAGCTGCTTTTATTATGAAACATTACTATCCCTTTAAGGTCCAGAGGTCAAGGGAAGTTAACTTCCCATAAGGACCACTTTGATCCTTGATGATGCACCAGTTAAAGTGTTCTGGCTCGCCGAGTAGGGGTCTGAGAGAGAACACTCCAAGACTGGAGCAGTCAATTTCAGAACCTGTTTTTACTTACAGCTCTCCCACAGTGGGGCTGTAAGTAAAAAAGTATTTGACATGCCAGGACCATCACTGGTCCTTAAGGGTAAAAACTGTGTGAAGGTCATGGCACTTCATGTGGCCCTTAAGAGGTTAATTAACTTCAAACCATCGGTAGTTGTCCCTTCAATCATTATGTTTTCTCTGTAAAATTGTAATCAGCTTTTTTTCTTTAAACCTTTATATTATCAGGCACATAGCTAATGTAAATGTCTCCTTTATGTAAAATTAGAAACAAAATTCCAGTCACAAATAAATTTAAAATGGTTGTGTTTCTTGGACATTTCGGTAATGATAACAATTATAAAATTGGAATGGCTCACATCAGAACTGCCTAGCTTAGATTGTATAATATGCTTCTGATTACACAAAGCTATTATAAACCAGAAAATGATAAAAATATAATTTTTCTCACAAAGACACACTGTTTTGATATGAAAAAACAACCTGTAAATTTGAGCCAAGTTGTACACATCTTTATTGTTTATTCCTGCCAATAAGAATGAAGATCATGTCTTATCCTTAGGTTTGTTAACCCCACTGGCTTCATCATTTTGGCTCAGTTGTAAAGTTAGCTGAATTCAGTATATGCTCAACAGATGAGCCCAAAGAGTCAAAAGCACAGACATGCATAAGCAGTAGTCACAGTATTAAGCATCCAGCAAACTGGAAGAATAGGATGCTGCTTCCCAGATGCCAACAAATGAAGTCAGTAACAGAATTTTTTCCGGGAGGGGGGAGCCATATTATGACCCCCAGGCCAGTTTGCCCAGTTTATATTCAGGGGCAAGTGTAAGGACAGGGGAGTGGCCCCCTTTTCTCCCTCAGGATGCCCATGGCCAGGAACCAGGATAGACGTTGGAACGGATATAGGTATACAAAGTGGCTCTGCATAGTAATAGTTTGCTGTATTAGCACAAGAAGATTTTATTATTTGAATTTATTTGAAGTTCATGTATTAAGAGAAATTGGGGCAATTCTGGAGCAAACCAACTGTATCATAAGGGCAAATAATTAAACTTCCTCTTAATTATCATGATGATTTCAGTCCATTGAATGCTAGAAATGTCTAACTCTACTTCACAATGTTGAAGACCTGCTTAGCTTTAGCTGTTTCTTGACTTGCAGTTTAAGTTCCCTTCACTCCTCCCTCCCTTTCCACTCCATTTCCTTCATTCCCTTCTTTTCTTCTACCCATAATAGTCATATGGGAGGGTTGGTCTGTGTTGCCCCCTTACACATATTGTCTTATTTCATTCATTGGAACTCATCAGCTGTCAGTAATTACATTGACCTATGAATCATTGTACAATTTGATAACGTAGAAGTTGAAATGTTTTCATACTTAATTAACACCCAATTTAAATAAATAAAGGCACATTTTAAGATAATGGGAGCTCTATTTATGTTATCCCTTATGGTGCAGTTGGTTTGCCCCAGAACTGATCCAGTTCCTCTTTGTACATCAGCCTCAAAGAATCTTTGGTAAAATAAAAATGATACACAGGCTCTGCTTAATAACCCTCTGAGTGCCAGAGAGGTACCCATCATATTTCAGGGCAATGAGATGGATACCTTTATTTTGTTAGCACAAGATGATTTTATTGTTTGAGACAAATTGTGTCAGATATGAATACACTGTTTTTGTTCAGAAAGCATGCTTTTGAATTTTCTGGTTTGAATTTTAAAGGTCCCCTAATGTTGCAAAGAGAGGATTCATAAACAGTAAACAACAGCCACTGACATTGACACTTTGTACAGTTCATGACTGTCTATTTGTTTTGACTTTGTTTAATGAATAAAAATGTTTGCTCCATTTAAAAACACGCTTAAAATGTTTTCATATTCTATTACTCCTTGTTGCTGCTGAAATATGAGAATAAATAGTACTGTTTGCAGTAAAATATACCGTCACTTCTATGCTGATGACATTTAAATTTATATTTCCTCCCCAGACCTCTCCCCTTCCCTCCTGTCCCAGATATCTGACTGTCTGTCTGTTGCGTCTTCCTGGACATCCTCCCGTCAACTCAAACTTAACCTTGGCAAAACCGAATTAATTATGTTCTCTCCCTCTACAACCAATCTTACCCCTGATATCACCCTCACTGTTAACAACACAACCATCACACAAACCCCTACATCACGCTGCCTCGGGGGTCACATTTGACTCCTCCCTATCCTATTCACCTCCTCAGGGAAGCCTATAAACTATCTCCATAAACATTTTCACCAGGAACAACACCTTCCCTAGACCACTACACTCAACAGCACTTCTCTCTCCCACCCACTGACCGGCAGTTCATGTGGCAGGAGGCACTTATACCCAATAGCACTTACTCCTTTCTGTGTCCAACCTACCTTCCTCTGCTCATGAGCTCTCACGAGCAGGGACCTCTCATCCTTCTGTTCTCCACATTTGATTTGTACTATTTAATATCTCTATGTATATTCCCTATTATACAGAGCTGCAGAATTAGTTGGCTTTATATAAATAAAGAATAATAGTAATAATAATAATAATAATAAAATAAATTGAAAAATAATCTTGCTGGATAGTAAGAAGCAATAAAATGAAATGGAAAAGAAATGAATAACATATTTTAATTAGATTAAAAACTATGGATTCTTGTGCTGTGCAAAATGGTAAATACATTTCAGTTATGACTGATTTGGTTCATTATGTTATTTGTTGATATAATGTCATAAGTGGTGAATTCTGTTAGGATGTTTTCAGAAAAAAGGGTGTTTCCACTACTTTTGGGTACCTTAGTACTAGCTTAATTAAAGTTTTATTCCATTAAATGTTCTTCATTTTGTTAATCACAGTCATACTTACATACATATTTATATCATTTTCTAATAAAAAAAGTAATCTAAAGAAATAAATTAATCTGATGGTGGCCCTATAAAACTTATTTCCACAGGTATTAGAAAGTTAGCAATTGACATTGGAAACACATGATTTCTTTTTACTGTACATAAATATGGATGCATATTTTCAGGTAATATATTATTACATTGATTAGCATTGACCATGGCTTTTTAAAATTCTGAATCTTATAGTATCTTTAAAATACTGAAGTAAAACCTTAATTTACTACATTCTAAATCAGGGGAAGTCTCTATTTGGATCTCCAGTTGTTGAACACAGCATCTTCGATCATCTTCAACCAGCAAATGATAGGTTGGGATAGTGATCGTGGTCCTCCACAGCTGGAGGTGCAAATTTTGGCTACACATATTCTAAACCTATGCAATATGTGTTTTTACTGTGTTTGACTCCAACATTGCAGATACACCTCATCGATTTGCAATGCCCTGTTGACTTCTCTAGCAAACAAGGTGTTAGAGTAAAAATGATGTAGGAAAGGATAAGTAATACCTCCTAATAATGACCCCCACTTACTTTACCATGGCAGGTGATTGGTCTCAGTGATTTTTTTCCCTAGATGTCATATCAATGGAAGTGGACATCACAGATACTAGCAGTACCACAATACCTTAAACTCTGCTCACTACACATGGTAATCTTGACAGGGGTGGGTGAAATGTTTCTGTGAAAAAAATCCGCAAATATCACGTTGTTGTCCACTTTAAAAATAGCAATTAAAATCTTTGCTTTTTTTGGCCATTGGCCAAAATTCTTCACCCTTTTTTCCAATGGCTAGAAAGTTTCTGCCCATTGATTTACTTGTTTTCGCCTTTTCGCTAGAAAACGTGATGTATTCCAGGAAGTGAAATACAATAGAAGCAGCTAAAGAGAAAGGTAGACATACTGTGCTGTTCCTCTGTGATCTTTTAACAAAACTGAGGCATGAGAGGCTCATAGTGACTGCTATCATTATGAGAAAGTTTAACAGAAATAAAAGGAGGAACTGGAAGGACCATTATGTGTCCACTGAGTCTGAATCTGAGAAGAAAGTGAGCACTACAGAAGCAATGCTGACCAGTCCCCCTAAATCAACCCTAGGGTTCTTGGGGAAATGAATGTCAAGGGAGGAAGAAAAGAATAGTAGTGAGAGCAGGACAGGTCAGTTACCTGTGTCTGTTGCCAGATGTGCTGCAACTGCTGCCAGATGTGCTGCACCAGCTGTAAGATGTGCAGTGCCTTCTGTAAGATGTGCAGTGCCTGCTCTCAGACATGCTGCCACTGCTGCGAGTGCCCCCAGTGCTGTGCCTGCTGCCAGTACTGCCCCTGCTGCCACAAGTGCTGTGTCTGCTGTCAGACGTGCTGCCCCTGCTGGCATCTGTGCTGTGCCTGCTGCCAGGAGGGGGGAAGGAGAAGATGATGCCAAGTATGACAGCAGGGGACCCTAAGTCACATTTGCCATCCCCAAGCAGTCCCACCAGTGCTAGTACTACTACTAAGAAGCAGCTTGTTAGCGTTAGGAGTGAAGGAGCGGGTAATCATCATATTAAGAGTGACTGTGAGGAGGAAGACTCAGGGGCTGAAAGTGATGTGGTTGGTGTTAGTAGTAGTAGTAGTAAGAGTGATGGTGAAGCAGACGGTGGGACTAGTCTTAGAAGAGTGGTAGGGGAACGAATTGAGAGCGTCCAGACTAGAAGTCAAGGTAGTCCACACCATTTCCCTGTCCCTGGGAGTCCCTTTTTCCCCATGGAAGTGTCCATGATCCTGAAGAAGGAAGAATTGTCACCACTGCAATAATACCACCACCACCAAGAGCACAGATCAGCTACCTGTGCCTGCTGCTACTGCTGCCAGTCATCCTTCTTCACGTTACCAAGAAATGGCAAGTGTGACATTAGGTTACCCTCTGTCACATTGCTCATCACCTCCTCCAACCAGCAGTGAGCATTTGGAATCTGTGGAATTTGCAACTGCTCTAATTCCTGCTGCTGCTGAGTTGCAAGGGCAGCAGGATGCTGAGAAGCAGGCTAGTGTGCCACAGACCACTGTGGACACAGTAGGAATGGGGTCAACTTGTGATCTGTGACTAGGAAAGGTTCCATTTCCCAGCAGCAACAATACTCCTGGTCCTAGTGGCAATGCTCGTTTTGAGGCAGTAGCAGCAACAGCAGCAACATCATCCTCTGCCCCAGACAGTGAAGGGGAATGTGGAGGAAAAGAAGAAAGAGGCCATTCTTCTCCACCTTCCCCCTCCCCCCTGAAGTCATGGGTGTGGGATTATTTTTCTCTTGGGCAGGCACAGTGCAGTCATCACCAACGGCACTGTGCACAGTTTGTGACAAGTCAGTGAGAACGGGAAAGAATGGAACTCGCCTTGACACAACCACCATAAAACACCTGAAACACAGACACCATGCCATTTATGTCAAACATGTTAAAGCCAAACACCCACCACAGAAATCAAGTACTGCTGTTGATGTTCCCCCTGAATCTTCAGAAAGGCAACAAGAGGCGAGGCAGAGGTCAAAGAGGAGGAAGAATAGAGAAACCCAGGCAGAGACTGGAAGTTCTATGACAAGCGAAATATCTAGCTCGCCATCACCTTATTCCTCTAGGTTAACTACATCTTCTGCAAATCCATCTCATTCATTGTTACCTCCTCCACCAAGTGATAGCCACTCTGTTGTTACTAGTATGTGGCAGTTCGTGTCCACCCATTGCATGCACACTGTGTGGTGCACTGACCACACATGGCAGTGTGGTGGAGGAGAATCGCAAGCAGGGCATCAATCAACATCTGAGGAGATTCCACCCTTCAGAATATGCTAAGATGCTAAGAATATATAATTTGTATTAAACTGTCAGCAAGTTGTCATGTGTCCTTAGCAGGGTGTGGACATGGGGTATAGTGACAGTGGCAGTACTTGGGTTCTGGTGTCATGATGTATGGATACATTTGTGCCCCCAGATGTTATTTACCACACATACTGTGCGCAATGCAGTTGCTGAGAGTCACAGATCCTGCTCTAAAGGGAAACATTTATTTTCTAATAACAACACACCCATGATTTTGGAGGGGGGGCAGGTGGAGAAGAATTATTGGCCAACTTTTTTTCTCCACATATACAGAGGGCTATTTATTGTGCTGCTACTGCCTCTGGCACATCACTGGAGCTAGTCATGGCAAGTGGAACCTTCATCATCCCTCATCCATGTTACGGCTACTATTGATCCCATTCCCTTTCAGCTGCCTAATCATTCTGCTGCTTA
The DNA here is from genome assembly GCA_037306005.1 of Rhinophrynus dorsalis. Classification (NCBI taxonomy): domain Eukaryota; kingdom Metazoa; phylum Chordata; class Amphibia; order Anura; family Rhinophrynidae; genus Rhinophrynus; species Rhinophrynus dorsalis. Next base: position 144,284,900 of record CM074718.1, read on the forward strand.
AACAACTCAGCAGCAGCAAGAACAGCATCTGCAAATTCTGCAATTATGGACTCAGGAGGACATTTGACAATGGCCAGTGGTCACTGGCCAACATGACTTGCTGGCACTAGGCCAATATGGCATTGTTTTTATTCTCAGGAGTTGTGCTTTAAAAAAAATAATAATAATAAAAAAATCATAGTCCTACAAAAACAATAAAAAAATTGGGGGATTTGTTTCTAACAAGCCTATGTCTACAAATCAATGTTTCATTAGGCTTGTGACAAACAAGCTTCAGTCCTACAAATCAATGTTTCCTCAGGGCTTGGACCTCTAACAACAGTGAATCTATCACTTTACATACAAATTTCTTATTTTATTTATTTATTTTTTAATTAACTGTCCTCCCAATACCAGTCAAGAAAACCCCCAAAACAAATTCCCTGTTCAACTGATTCATTCCCCAGACTCCACCCACCAACACAAGCACCCTCCTCAGACCCCTTTTATACCATGTTTTATGTTTTTGTTTTAATTGCATTTAGGATTTTTTTTTTAATGCCCTCAATCCCAGTAAACAAACCTCCCCAAAAAATTCCCTGTTCAACTGGTTCTTTTTCCACACCACACCAACACAGGCATCCTAATGCACCTTTTACACTATGCCTTTGGGAAATAAAATAATATTTGCTATTTGTTTTATGTAAATTCAATATTCCCATTGATTTCAAAGGAATGAGTTAAGCGAAATTATTCACCAATCAGGAAGTGCCATTATTCGCAGATTTCAGTTTGAGGCAAAAATGTTCACTCATCCCTAGTCTTGACTCTTGACTCTATAAAGACCATAGGAGAGTGCAAAGCATGGTAAGCTCATGCATGCTATCTACATCAATTTCCGAAAGAAGCCAGCAACTGTCATGTCTACCTCCATGGGCACAACATCTAGGACTGATTGAAGTTGTTAGACACAAGGGTATAATAAATTAAGTGGGTTTGTTAATAGTAGAAGTTTTTTCTTCTCCTTTAATCTCCTTTAAGAACCTTGACTGTTTCTGAGCAAATGTCCCTGCTGTACTAATGCAAATATAATTGGAAGAACAAAGTGTAAGGCCTCGAATCAATTGTCATGGTAGCAATTCAATTACCTGTCCTATGAAGAAATGCCTGCAGAAAAAAAGGATATCGGGCACTTAAGTTAGCACCCATTTGACCACATAGGAACATACTCCAAATGGAGGAATATGCAAGTCAATTGACTGCATTTGCAGTAAGATGCACTAAGGGACCCACTTTAATGTGGGAAAATCTGCATCCAGTATATTTGGGTGCAGAGTCTCTTAACACATATCTAAACAGCCGATGCATCAATTGAATGTGGAAGTATGTGAAAAACCTAAGTTCCCAGTGGATGTATTGATATGGGGCCCTAAATCCCATTTCAATAAATCCAGAGTACATCAAACTGTGTCAAATGTTAGTAGAATTAACCCTATGAATGCCAGTGGGGTACACATACCCCACTGCACTTACAGGGTTAATCCAACTAAGTTACAAAGCAACAGCCCATGAAAAGAAACACAATCAGTAATCTTGATGTCCAGCAGAGTCTTCAGCACCCTGGTCAGCTACTGTCATTCTTCGTCTTCTCTCTTCTTCCTCTCTCTTCTTCCTCTTCGTCCGCTTTCTTCTTCTGTTTTGTCTTTTTTCTTCCATCTTCCAATCATGGTCCTGTAAATAAAGATAAATATTAATGATGTGCCACAAAAAGAACTTGCACGTATGTGCATAGTAATAACCCTTTGGGTGCCAGAGGTGTAGGCAACGCATTTAAGAGCAATGTCTTGCATATCTCTTTTTAACTCAAAGGGTTAAGCATTGCAGAGATGTGCAAGTGAAAATAGTAGAAGATGTCAGATGTTCAAAAATTTCAGCTCCAAAATAATCTTTGTTTGGAATCCAAAAAATGAAATTGTGGGTTAAAAAAATTAATTATTGAAAGTCCCCTTTTTTTCTCTGCCGCTGTTGGAGTCCTAGTCTTCGTAGTAAGGAATTGCAGACATAGCCCCCTCTTAGTACAGGGGCTGTTGCCTGTCCCACTGTGAGGGAATTTTGAACAGAGACTGCTCTTTTATATAGGCGTGTTTTGTTTAAAATGACTCACAGCCACTGGCTGGGATGTGTGCTACGATGTGTGCTTATGCACCTTCCAGCCAATCAGCTTCGAGTGGGGGATTGAAGGAACCTGATCAAAGCTGATTGGCTGGGAGGTGCATAAGCACACATCCCATTCAATGGCCGTGAGTCATTTTAAACAGAGACTGCCCATATAAAAGGGCAGTCTCTGTTCAAAATACACTCACACCAGAACGGGCATCGACCCATGAGGTACTAAGAGGGGGTGAACAAAAAGGGGATATTTTAATAATGATTCTTTTTTCACCTGCAATTAAATTTTTCAAATTCCAAACTAAGATTATTTTGGAGCGGAATAATGGAGAAATATTTTGGAACATCTGATATCTTCTACTATTTTCATTTGCACATCTCTGCAATGGTTAACCTTTTGAGTGAAAGAGAGGTATGCAACACATTGCTCTGCAATGTGCTGCGTACCCCTCTGACACTCAAGGGGTTAAACTATTCAATTATGTGCAAGCTCTTTTTGTGGCACATCAATAATATTTCTCTTTATTTTATAGGACTATGAATGGAGGATGGAAGAAAGAAGATGGAACAGAAGAAGAAAGAAGATGGAGAGAAAGCAGAGAGAAGATAAAATGAGAAGATTAGAGAAAAAAGAAGAAGGAAGATAGAAGAAGACAGTGCATGACAAGTAAGTGTTACACAGATCTGGGTGTTAGGCTAGTGTTAGGGGTAATAATGTTGCACTTCACTGTTAGGCATAGTGTAGGTTTAGTGTTTGGGCGGGTGACTGAATTTGAGCAATTTGTCGGTGCTGACAGTGTCAGGACCCAATCGTTTGCTTTTTTTCTTTGATGTTCCTTTGATGTTCCCATTATTGCTATTTAGTGGCGTTTTGGGAAATTAACACACAAAATGTTTTCTGTGGCCCAGTGTCCGTAGTGCTTTCAGCTGGTAGGGCAATTGACTAGCTCGCTAGCACTTTTTGCGAACAGGCCATTATCCAGTTTTGCCCCACTGACTATTTTACCACATAGAATTGAATCGAGGCCTAAATCTGGTGGGAGAATGTGAAAATGTGACGTTGGTACCGTGTTAGCCAGTAAAATAGATGGGATTCAATGTTCTTTTGTAACAAAGAAATCAAAAGAGTGATTTAAAGGTTAGCCATTAAAAGTAATCGCCTTTATATCACTCTTGTGAGTTCTTTGTTATAAAAGTACATTGAATCCCATCTTTCCTGATTAAGAAAAGTATGTGGTTTTTGTGTTTGGGAGATTAATGTTACTTTAAATAAATTGTGCTGTTGGGTTGTTGATTATTTAACCCTTTGAGTACCAAAGAGGGAATGCAGTGCATTGCTTCACAAACTCCCTTCTAGAACTCAGATGAATAACGGGATTAAACATGTATCTAAAAATATAAGACAAAATTTTCAAGTAAAGCTATAGGTATAAATGTATGGATTTGCCAGTGCTGCTCCATTAGCACTAACCTCTAGTGCCAGTAGCTGCAGTAAGTAGTGTAAATCTGTAGTAAGTACCAGAGGACAATGTTCACCAAAGTTAGGACTTTAGTGCCAGCAAGCCCCATATTTCTGCTTCTAAGCATGTGTATGGAAATTGCATTAAATCACACTGTTTCCTCTATGCCTTGTTTAATCCATACCATCAAACAAAACATGGAGGAAAGGAATGCCATGAACCTCCATAGACTGCCCTATTAACACCACTTGACATCTACTGCATTAAGGGGAGGCTCTTTGGCACAGGTAAATTGAAGTTAGACAGGCGTAGAGACTAAAATCCATTTCCAACATCTGATTTAAAATAGATTCACTATTGCACATTCGCCCCCAAGGGAGTTTGATGTAGTAGTGGTGCAATTCTGGAGCAAGCCAACTGCATTAAAGAATAAAAAAATCCCCCAAATCTCCATTCACTTATATAGGGGTTTTAACCCCTTCAACTCCAAAGAGGTCTCTCATGTGCTGGGGACCTCTTAAGCAATCAAGGAGTTAAAAGTTTATTTCCAGGATAATTGCTCCAGTTCTATTCAGTACATCAGCCCCAGCAAGCGCATGAGCTACTACTTAAAACAAGCATAGTCCATTTCACACCTCATTTTCTTCTTTTGCCTAATTATATACATTGGTAACAGTCTTAACAGCACATTGGCATGGGAGGGGCATCTTGAAATAGAGCACATACATTGCTGTTCCTTTGGGGAAACATGCATTATACATGGTTGCCTGGGAGATGAGGATTTTCACAAAAGCCTGATTCTGAAAACACAGGACAGCAGCAGAATAGCAAAATAAACGTATTTCTATAGTGCGGAGTGCATCTAAATAAGAATGAAAAGCGGAGGATGAATAGGAAACCTAGCTGTTTGCTTTCATGCCCAATATTTAAAATTAAGGTTAAAATTGACTAAGAAAGTTGTGAATTCTAGAGCAAACGAACTGTACCTTAGTGGACAAATAAAAATCCCCCAAAATGCACAAAGATTTAAATGGGAATTTTAACTCCATGAATGCTAGCTAGATCTCAGATCATTGCGATTTATTGGGTTAAAAGTGCTACTGAAAGCAAAGGAAAATTGTACTTGATCCCTTTGGTTTACCTCAAAACTGCACCAGTGTTCATTAGTGTGTTTCTAATTAATTATTTTCTTTTCACATGTTATTGTTATGTGAAAAATTATAATTAGAAAATAACACAGATTGTATCAAGTTAGAAATATTTTCTCACCATTATGAAATATCTGTTTGATTCATACAGCAATGAAAATAACCTGAATGATATGTCAGCATATCTATCAAACAAGGGGTGAAATTAAAAAGTAAAAAACATGGGGCTTGATTTTATTAAGGCCATAAAACAAGTACTGACAAACACACCCATTCCCCTATGGTATTCTAGTGCCCGTCTAGCAGGCTCAGTTTAACTTGCAGACCAACACTTGTCTCAGCTTTGTGTTACCCATACCACATGCAAAACACTGCGAGAAGCAGGAAAATCAAAGGAAATAGCTAATATTCAGTGTTTGACAATAACTCTATCCATTGCGTCTTCACTTTTAAATAGGAATCATGCGTGCAAAAGAGCCCAAACACTAATTCTCAAACTTTGCTATATCATATTCTAATATAGTTAGTTACAGAAACAATAGTGGAGAAAATGTTTGAATCTCCAAGAACAGTTCTTTTTCTGCAATTAGAAATTAAAACCAGCATAAAAGCCACATATCCGAACCTCTGGGTATTTACTGCAAACCAATTTACATACGCATCCTCCACTGTTAAAGTAAACCTGTCATGCCGAACACAATGTTCTAATAGCTGTCCTCTTTTTTTCTGCAATAAATAAAATCAGAGCATTGACATGTCACCTTTGCTTCTATGCTTTTCTTCTATGTGTGGTGATAGACATTTTGGGCATTGCTTTCTTCTCCACTCTGTATCACTACACCTAGATCGGCTTACAAAACATCCTGCAGTTTCACTACCAGGAGTGAGGTTACCACTGACTTAAAGGAAGTAATTAACTGTTACTTTTCCCTAAAGACTCTTGTTAAAACATGCAAATTAAAAAAATATATATTGTGTTACTTTATACACCATTTGACTGTGCCTTTTCAAAAAGAAATACATACGTGTGTGTATGTTCTAAAAAACATAAAGAAACACAAGTATTGTGTGTATAAGTTTGTGTGTGGTGTGTGCATGCATGTGTGTGTGAGTGCGTGGTGTGTGTGCAAGACTGGGAGAGGAATAATGGATTAAAAGAACTGTAGTAATATCCAAAGCTTTGCAATGCTCCCCGTACCCCTCTGGCACTCAAAGGTTTAAGCTCCAGTGAATCTACATGCAAATAACAGGATAATTCTTGAAAAGATATGGAAAGAATCCAGATCTTCCAGAGTGAATGTTGTATTTCCTGAATTCTCTATCAGATTTTCGAATAAATGATTATTTGCTACTGTTCTTGTGCCATTAACTTATTGATATACATGGAGTGGCTAAGGATGGTGAGGTCGTGTCGTGACACTAACATGTCATTGACATCATATCCCAGTCAATCCCCCACCAATCAGCCCTCATCACCATAAATCCATCATGCCATTGACAGGTTTACGATTTTGCACCAAACACATCAACAATTAGTTATGTCCATATTGAAATTCAGGTTAATGATCCATTGTCTCATTCATGCTGGTGTGCTTTTAATGTTAATGTGGCTATTTGCATTGCTTAGCCTCTGACACTCAAAGGGTTAAATAATAAAAACATAATATCTTACAATAATGTTTCTTGTGACAAATATTGTAAAACTCCACTTAAACTCTATGGCAAATACTCTCTTGACTCTCTAAGGCAAATTCTCTTCAGTTTCTCCAATGTGAATTTTCTCTCTATGGTGAATTATCTCCTGTCTAGTCATAAGAAATTCTCTCCTGTCTATCCATAGCAAATTTTCTCCATTCTGTGGCAAATTCTTTCCTGGATCTCCATGGCAAAATTTTTCCTGTATCTCTGTGACAAATCTGTTCCTGTCTCTCCATGGCAAATTTTATCCTGTCTCTCTGTGGCAAATTCTCACCTGTCTCTATATGGCAAATATTCTCTTGCCTGTCTATAGTTAATTCTCACCTGTCTCTATATGGCAAATGTTCTCTTGCCTGTTAGTAACTGATTCTCACCTGTCTCTCTATGGCATATTCTCTCTTCTCTCTCCATGGCAGATTCCTGCCTCTCTATGGTGAATTCTTTCCTATCTCTCTATGGAGAATCCTGTCCTGCATCTCTAAGGCAAATGTCTCTTCATAGAGGGACACATGAAATTTCACCATAGAGAGACAGGAGAACATTCTTCATTGAGAAACCGGAGAGTATTGACCATAGAAAGACAGGAGAAAATGAAGCACAGAGAAACAGCAGAGGATTCACCACAGAGAGGCAGGAGAAAATTCACCATAAAGAGACAAGAAAGGATTTGCCATAGATGGATAAGAGAAACGTTGCCATAGAGAGAGAAAGCAGCAGAATGTTGATTCTAGAGGAGGTAGGCAAAGAAAGTGGAGCTAAAGTAGATTCTCAGCTGTCTAACTCTCTACTGTGACTGACAGACAGACAAGTACAAGTTATATGACACTCACTCCTATAACCGCAAGAAGAAGAGGGACAAACATATAGGGGAAGATTCACTGATCAGTGATAAAGTGATGTTAAACTGGAGATGACTTCCCCAGTTTATCACTTTTCCAGTTCCTGTTTTATTCTATAAGATCTCCAAAGTTGAAGAAATCTTAGTGCATAGGCTCCATAGAATAACATTAGAGAATCTCCCCCTTAGTGAGGTGCGATGGTACTGCATACCTGAAGCAATTGCTGTGCCATGGGTGCACTTTATCTGTTACTGCAAGCTGTGTGTTGAATCTGAATATAGCAGGTTTATTCATATCCTGTACTGTGAAAATTAAGACTGCAGTGACATTGGGAGAGAGAAAAGGCAGCTGCTGAAATTTTTACACTAGCTATGTGTGCAGGCAGATAGACAAAGAGAGGGAGGAGTCATTTGTGGTTTCAGGGAGTGTCCATATGATTTCTTTGTAGACAGTGACAGATAGGTATACTTTATTAAAACAAACTTGACTAATAGGTGACAGAGTCAGGCAGGGACCTTGACCTGAGCTGAACTGATGCATCCAGAGAAAGTAATAATAGTCCACAATGTAGTGCTGAATGCAAATCCGTCTAAAGGGAAAAGTAAAAAGAAACTGTGTGAGACTTCAAAAAGCCTAGAAGAATATAAAAGTAGGGGGGAAGAAGCTGCTGATGACGATGATGACTAAATTATTGAGCATGATATTGATTTAGAATATATCCCTCTACCACCCTTTCCTTCTACTAGAAGTTAGGAGTAAGTGTGATGATAATATGGCCATAAAATCAGGTGAAAGGAAAAACTAAATTTTCCACCTCTGAAAAAGGAACACTATGCTTATTTATAACTCTTTGAGAGATCTATTGTAAAGTCTGATTCTGGATAAGTAAAGATGCCTACAAATAAGAAATTATCCTGTTAGTCATAATCATCACCATTTCAAAGTCCATACCCCACCCAGCCACGCACAATATTGTTGAATAAGCAGTAACACAGGTCATCATCCACAACACTAACTATGAGTGCTTCTGCTGCTGTTGGTAGTGCAGCTCCATTGATACCTGCTGCTAGTACAATTGTAAAATGTAGCCCCTGTAGTCATAATAAACCCTCAGGAATCCCTCAGTCAATTAAATCTACAGCATGTAGATACTTCACTCATGATTCAAAAGCTAACATGTTGCTGGGTAAAAACATGTAAGCAAGGAGACAGCAGGGTCACATCTAGGTACATCCTTACTGAGATCCCACCTAATGCACAGCCACAGTCTGACAGGGAGACAAACCAGTAGAAGCACATCTATAAGCTATATAAGTACTCCTAAAAGTTCACAGGGCTCAGGGGCACATGATAGTAATAGATTCCAGAGAATGGGCAGCAATTTCCTTTATTTACAATAATACCCATGTCTCCTGCTACTGTTTTTCAAATGCAAAATATGAAGTAACTAGTTTTAAAGCCCGTGTACACGAGCCAACACTGGTGAAGCTGAAGTCATGCTCACTGCGCACAGCCAACTCTACTGCACATGACAGCTTCTGACAAACATCCTTAGCGAATTATAATATCGGATATGACTGAGTTTGTTGGAGGAGATGACAAAAGTGCCTACTACTGTTGCTGCCAACTCATGCACCACATCCACCTCCAAAAGACATGTTGTTAAAACAATAATGTTACATTGTTCTTCAGCTATGAACTGCCAACTCACATTTACTGACTTCTTGGAAATTATTCAAAACTGCACAAAAAATAATCCAAAAGTACATCTGTGTAATGGCAAAGTTGCTAAAATATTTGCATTTGATATGCTGGCTTTTTCTTTGTAGAATACAGAGGTTTTAAAGAACTGATGTCATGTGCTGCATTCTGCTGGCGTGTCCCTAGCTGCAGTTATTTTTCAAGGAAGCCAGAGTTGTACAAATAAGTGATTAGTGTCATGGGCAAAGGATAAAGGGGCTCAGCCTGCTAACAACTTTTACTTTCAGCTGCTGGTTTCTCCATTTCAGTGCACAGAAAAAAATGCCATACCTGCCCCTTCTCCAAAATCATGGGTGTGTTGTTACTAGAATAGAAATTTTGAGAGCAGGAACTGTGACGCTCATCAGCAACTGCAATGTGCACAGTGTGTGTGGTAAATAACACCTGGGGGCACAACTGTATGCAAACACCATGACACCAGAAACCAAGTACTGCTGCTGTCAGTATACCCATTGTCCACTCCCCGCTAAGGACACTTGACAACTTGCTGACAGTTTAATAGTAATGATGAACCCTCCCTGCCACCATCTTAGCATATTCTGCAGGATGGAATCTCCTCAGATGCCACTTGATACCCTGCTTGAGATTCAATGGGTGGACACGAACTGCCACATCCTAACATCTACAGAGTGGGTATCATTTGGCGGGGAAGGTAATGATGAATGAGGTGGATTGGCAGAAGATGTAGTTACCCTAGAGGAAGAAGGTGATGGTGAGCTAGTTGTTTCACTCGTCATTGTACTTCCAGCCTCTGTCTGAGTTTCTCTATTCTTCCTCCTCTTTGATCTCTGCCTCGCCTCTGGTCTTTCTGGAGAGTCAGGGTGTACAGCAACAGTAGTGCTCAATTTCTGTGGTGGGTGTCTGTGTTTCATGTGTGTTAGAAGGGAAGATGCACAGAGGTGTGTTCTCTCATTTCCCCTTCTCACTGACTTGGTGATGACTGCACTGTGCCTGCCGCAAGAGAAAATAGTCCTACACCCATGACTTCAGGGGATAGGAATAGGGAACAGGTGGAGAAGAATAGCCTATTTCTTCTTATCCTACACATTCCCCTTCACTGTCTGGGGCAGAGGATGATGTTGCTGCTGTAACTGCTTCAGCCTCAGAATCAGCACTGCAACTAGGACCAGGAGTATTGTTGCTGCTAGCAAGTGGAATCTGTCCTAGTCCTACATCACTTGTTGACCCCATTCCCACTGTGTCCACTGTGGTCTGTTGCACACTAGCCTGCTCCTCAGCATCCTGCTGCCCTTTCAACTCAGCAGCAGCAGCAGCAAGAATTAGAGCAGTTGCAAATTCTGCAAATTCCAAAAGCTTACAGCTGGTTGTGGGGGTGATGACCATCCTCATTCCTGTCTCCCATTCCTTCTCAGTTTGGGCTAAAAAGGCTATCAATGTCTCTTCCACCCCAGCTTCTCCACCATCATCATCAACACCAGCACTAGTCCATATGTGCTGCTGCTGTTCTGTTACAGACTTGTGGTTGAAGGAGGTTCTTGGTGATGTGAAGAAGGCAGACTGGCAGCAGTAGTATAAGGCTCATGCAGCTGATCTGTGCTCCTGTTGGTGGTGGTATTATTGCTGTGCCTGCTATCCACCACCAGTTCTGACTTCTTGTTCCACCTGGACACTGTCGTGAATGGATGGGGACTCTTAGGGCCAGAGGAATGGTGTGGGCTCCCTTGACTGCTAGTCTGGATTCTCTCAAATGCTTCCCCTACCACTTCCCAAACACTAGTCCCACCGGCTGCTTCACCATTAGTGTTACTACTACTAACACCAACCACATCAAGTTCAGCCCCCGAGTCTTCCTCCTCACAGTGTCTACTAATATGATGATACTGATTACCCCCTCCTTCACTCCTAACGCTAACAAGCTGCAGGACCTTCTTAGTAGTAGTACTAGCACTGGCCAACTGCTTGGTATGGCAAATATGATTTAGGGTCCCCTGCTGTCACACTTGGCATCATCTTCTCCTTTCCCCTCTCCTGAGTATTACAAGACACACTAGCAGCAGGTTCAGCACTGGTGAATTTAGGGGCAGAATGTCTGACAGAAGGCACAGTACTGGTGGCAGTAGGTGCAGCACTGGCAGCAGGCACAGCACTAGTGGAAGCAGGTTCAGCACTGACAGCAGGCACTGCACTGGTAGCAGCAGGAGCAGCACATCTGACAGCAAGCACAGCACTAGTGCAGCAGGGGCAGCACATCTGACAGCAGGCACAGCAATGGTGGGAGCAGTAGCAGGGGCAGCACATCTGACAGAAGGCACAGAAATGGTGGGAGCAGAAGCAGGGGCAGCATGTCTGACAGCAGGCACAGCACTAGTGGCAGCAGGGGCAGCATGTCTACCAGCAGGTACAGCAATGGTGGCAGCAGGGGCAGCACGTCTGGCAGCAGGCACAGGCAGCTGACCTGTCTTGCTCTCACTACTACCCTTTTCTTCCTCCCTTGAAATTAATTTCCCAAAGATCGCTAGTGGTGATTTAGGGGTACTGGACAGCATTGCTCCTGTAGCGCTCCTCTTCAAACTCAGTGGACACATAAGAGTCCTTCTAGTTCCTCCTTTTATTATTTTTAAACTTTCTCATAGTGATGTTACAAATAAATCACAGAAGAACAGCACAGCACAGCACATCTAACACGCTCTGTAGCTGTTTCTATTGTGTTCCATTTTCCTGGAATATGTCATGTTTTTATAGCGAAAAGGCAAAAAAACGTAAATCAATAGGCGGAAACTTTCTAGCCCCTGGAAAAAATGGAGAAAGAATTTTGACCAATAGGCTAAAAATGCAAAAATGTTAATTGATGGTTTTAAAACAGATTTTCCTACAAAAAAAGCAGACAACAACATGGTTTTCTCGTGGGAACACAGAGAGACCTTTTGCTCATCCCTAGTCTTTAATTCATTGAGTGCCAGGGATGCAACATAGTCTTTGTAAAGTATTCCACATCCTTCTGGCACTCAAAAAAGCTTAATATGGATGTTTATGAAAAATGCATACTACAGTGCAGTGTTGATACTAATTTAAACAGTTCAATTTTTGAAAAGTTTGCTCATTAATCCAGTCACAAAAAGACACAAAAAAGACTCTAAGCCTTTTTTAACAGGCATATTTCTGCAAAAGTGCTCTCCTCCATAGCAAAAGCTCCAGTGTAATTTAAATGATACTAATCCATGCAATTAGTAACTTTCTTTTGTAAAATTTTTATAATATAATCCATGGGAGATGCTTCTAGCATCCATAGAGTTTAAACATACAATCATAAAGACAATGTTAGATTTATTAAACATCTACATACTGTCAATAATATTGATTTAGTACTTTCAAATATTTTAATCTACATGGTTGTCACAGTCCGTGCTGGCATCGGAGGAGCAGGCCGCTTCCATATCCTCATGTCACGGTTCTTGCCGTGCTTCTGAATGGGGGTCACTTCCGCATTCTCTCTGGCTCTCGCGAGTGGGCACGCATCATCTGGCTCAGTCCTCCAGTGACATAGCGCGCCACTTTAAGTTGCTCCAGGGGGCTCGTTGAGTGCTGCATCCCCAAACTGAGGGTTTATTAGCTGCCTGGATACCCTGCTCAGTTTCCCTTACATGGTGTTCCAGTGCAGTACGCTCTTTAGCCCTGTATATTTGTGTATGACCCTTGGCTTGGCTTCCGTTTTCTCCTGTGGACCAGTTTGTGTGGCATTGTCTGACTGCCCACTCTGATACTGACCTGTGGCATTGTCTGACTACCCACTCTGATACTGACCTGTAGCATTGTCTTACTACCCACTCTGGTATTGTCCTTAAGGCTTTGACTGACTGCCTGCTCTGGTATTGACCTTAAGCTTGGTCTGACTACCCGCTTCGATACTCTCTGGGATTTGGTTACTACCTCTCTTTTACTGACCTCAGGATGGGTCTGACTACATGGTCTGGTACTAACTAGCTAGGGCTATTATCCTCGCAGGTACTGTTCCTGAGCACTAGGGGAAAAGTGCACATTACTGAAAGTTACAGATATAAATCCTACTAAAGTACAGTGATGTGAATGTACATATTTGCCAGTTTAGGTCCATTGACATTAGCCTCTAAGCAAGTGTTTGCACACTACATTATTTGAGATCTGTAATGCATACCAGCAGACATGGAAAGAACTTTAATGCCAGTAATGACAGTATGCCTGACCATTAGCATGAGCTGCAAAATTATGACAATTCACAACATTTCCTCTTTGCTGTGTTTAGTGCATAGCCAAAAACAAGTTATAAAGGAATTGACACAAACAAAGTGACCATAGAACGTCCCTTGGTGAAAACAGAGTTAATGAGGAGAAATTCTGGCATACTTAACTTAGTAAATTGATGATAGACAGGCATAGAGTCAAACATTTAATTACAGTGCCTGATTTGTGTGGAATCACCATCATAAATTCAAACCATTATGTTGAATAGAAGAGACACATGGTGTACTTATAGTACTGTCTATTAAAGGAAAACTAGCATTTCCTTATAATAAAGAAAAATGGAGAAGGGCAACACAGAGCAAATAATACCATCTATCTGTAGTAGTTGAATTTTAATAAGTAAAAACCACACTATAAATAATACATGAAACCATTAAAATTCTTGCTGGATAAAAACACTTAAGATATATCAGATATAGAATGATGGCTGTAGTAAAGATTCTTGTGAAAAAACAACTCTTTTGTAGACCTACATTTCCCCAGAACATGTATAGAAAAGTTATGATAAGTACCAAGAAAATATAATAAAAAATATATTAAAATCGTTGTTTAGGAAGCCTTTACTGGGACTCTGAACTTCTCCGGTATTTTAAAATCATTCACATTTACAATTAGAGCGTCAATATAATATGTTGTGAGCACCGGATTAAATTAATGAGCTGTTGTGACAAAGTCTCAAATATATAAATTAATTGGCCCCTTACATTCGAGCAAAAGATATGCAATATTTATTTAGAAAATGTTTTACCAGGAAGAATACATTGAGATTTCTCTCGTTTTCAAGTATGTCCTGGATAGTTTTCAGTAAAAGGTTACATATTTACACTAATTGTGAGACATTATATACAAACATACAGAAATATACATACTTATTAAATAATGGGATTATTTGCAGTTACACACTGTTTGTAGATATAAAGAAACATTTGCTTTTAAGGATTTTAGACTGGGTGCAGATGTGATTTTTTCCGGCAGATTGTTCCAGATTTTTGGAGCTCTGAAGGAGAAGGCAGATCTTCCTGCTTCTTTCTTGTATTGTGGTATACGCAGTGAGTTGTTAGTAGTGGAGCGGAGGTTATAGTTAGTATGGAGAGCTGGGGTGAGCATACTGCTTAGGTATTGTGGTAGTTTTCCAGAGAAGTGATTGTGTACTAAGCAAGAAAGATGAAGGTCACGTCTAGATTTGAGTGTTAGCCAATTTAGTTCTTTTAGCATGTCACAATGATGGGTAGTGTAGTCACATTGGAGGATAAAGCGGCATAATGAATTATATAGAGTGTCAAGTTTACTGAGGTGGATTTCTGGCGCTGGAGCATATACTACGTCACCATAGTCTATGACTGGCAGCAGCATCTGTTGTACAATACGTTTTCTCACCTGGGTACTTAGACATAATTTGTTTCTATAAAGTGTACTTATTTTGGGATAAAGTTTAGAGGTTAATTTGTCAATGTGGTGACCAAAATTGAGGTTAGGGTCAAGCCACATACCAAGATATTTGTAGGAGTCTACTGGGGCCAATTTACGATTAGACTCTGTCACAATGGATAGGTGGATATTGTCGAGACTACGCAGTTTGTGCTTTGTGCCAAATATCATTGTGACTGTTTTATCTGTGTTTAAGAAAAGTTTGTTCTGTGTTATCCATCTTTCCACTTTGTAGAAATCATGTTGTAATTCGGTTTCAAGTTGTGATATGCTAGAGTTTTTAGCATAGATTATGGTGTCATCTGCATACATGTGTACTGAAGATGATTTGCAAACCTTGGGCAGATCATTTATAAAAAGAGAAAATAGAAGAGGGCCAAGAATGGAGCCTTGGGGAACTCCACTTGTTATTTTGAGCGGACGGGAGTCATTGTTTGCAACTGACACATACTGCATTCTGTCTGATAAATAGGATCGGAACCATTGTAGAGAATTATTACCCAATCCTGAGTTATGGAGTTTGCTGATAAGAATGTTATGGTCTACTGTGTCAAAGGCCTTAGCGAAATCAAGGAAAATAGCTCCTGTGAGTTCACCATTTTCCATGCCAGTCTGGATATCATTGGTTACTTTTAGAAGAGACGTGACTGTTGAGTGGTTTGGTCTAAACCCTGATTGAAGAGGGGTGAAGAAACTGGTCTGTTGGTAATATTTATGTAGTTGCACATGTACACATTTCTCTATGATTTTAGATAAAGTGGGGAGGAGAGATATCGGTCTGTAATTTGATACTACATTTTTATCCCCACTTTTGTGGATAGGTACAACTCTTGCCACTTTCCAGGATTTGGGCATATGCCCTGATGTCAAAGAGGCATTAATTAGAGTTGCTATCGGTTGGGCTGTGACCATAGCACTGAGCTTTAATAAAATTGCTGGTAGTTGGTCAGGGCTCGATTGAGATTTCAGTTTTGGGTTGAGGAGGTGATCATATACTTCACTTTCATTTACTGACCTGAAATTGAATTCGTTTGCACTGTTAGACCAGGCAGCAGGTGCCAGTGACTGTTCTGAACTTAGTGGGACTTCAGAGTGGCCTTTGTTTTGTTTAATCAGTGTGGTGGCACATCCAACAAAGTAGCTGTTGAAAGCATTGGCTATGGCTGGGGGGCACTGTATGGTTTCATTGTCTATTGTTATATTTGATGGGTGAGAATGGTTAGGTGGATTGTAGATGTTCTTTATAACCTTCCAAAAGTTGGCAGGCTTTGAAATGTTATTGTCCAAGTTGTTATTAAAATATTGTGCTTTTGCTAGTTTTGTTTGTTTTGTACATGTATTCCGTACTTGCCTATATATAGTGTGATCATGAGGGGAGCCAGATTGTTTAAATTTTGTCCATAATGAATCTCTGAAACTGAATAATTGAATCAAGTCAGCTGAGACCCATGGTAGATGTGCCCCCCTGACCCTGACCTTTCTTAGTGGGGCATGGGTATTACAGACCTGTAGGAATTCTGAGTTAAAAAAGTCAATCGCTGAATCAAGGTCAGGTATTAGATGTAATCTATGCCATGAGCAATTTTTTAAATCATTTAGGAAGGACTGAAGGTTAAATTTTCTAAATGATCTCGTGAGTATGACTTTGAAATTTGATTTGACTGGTTTTATTTTGCGGACACAGTAAACTATGGAGTGATCACTAAACACGTTTGCTAGAACACCTGAATCTTGGATTCTGCTTGCGCAGGATGTGAGGATCCAGTCTAGCAGGGTATGGTTGGATGTTTTAAGATTTATGCGAGTAGGGGAAGATATTTGTTGTGATAAGTTCAGTGCTTTAAACAATGAACAATATTTTTCATTCCTGGAATCAAGCCAATTAATATTAAAGTCTCCAAGAACCATCAACTCGCTTTTCTTGTTTTGTGTGGCAATCACCTTTAGGTGTTGAGCTATGTCAGATACGGTGTGTGCTGAGGTATTTGGCGGTCTGTAGATGCCTACAATTATGATTTGTTTTGAGTATGGAAGACAAATTTTACCAGCAATGTATTCATAAGAATCAGTGTTGTGAGAGTCCTTTAGAAGTGTAAAGTTTATTGGCTCCTGTATGTAAATGATTACACCTCCTCCTCGCTTTGCACGGTCTTTTCTAAAGCATGAGTATCCATCTATGGCAACAGCAGTGTCTGGAATTTTTGGGGATAACCAGGATTCAGTAAGAATAAGAATTTTTGGTTTGTATGCATAACACCATGCTTTTAGTTCGTCCATTTTGGGCAGTATACTGCGTATGTTGCAGTGCACTAATGACAGACCCTTTTTAAAGGGGAGGTTGCCATTTATTTCTATTTTAGGGCCAGGGTTAGTTTCTATATCATTTGCTAAGGCAAGTAACAATATGCATAAAAATTTAGTGAGTTGTTTGCGGTGAACATATAGTGAGAGGGTGCGTTTGTTGCTATAATTGCTGGGGCTGGGTGGGCTTGATTTTAGTACTCTCCACCAGCATTCAGTTGATAGTGCACATGTATGCAGAAGTCCATGATGAATTATTATGTTATGGTGAGGGTGCGGGGCATGGTTGCTAGGATGAGAGTAAATCTGTATTATTAGTGGGATAGTTAGAACAGTGAGTATTAATCCATTCATGTTGGCATGCATGAGGAGGATACTAGGGAAGATATAGGTAGACAGAAACCTCTTGTTATTGTGAGACAGAAAAAAAAAAAAAAAAAAAAAAAAAAAAAAAAAAAAAAAAAAAAAAAATCTTTTCCTTTTTCCTTTTTTTCCCTTTCTCTTTTCCTTTTCTACTCCTCTCCTCTCCTCCCTTCTCCTTCCTCCCTCTCTCTCTCTCTCTTCCTCTGTTATATTAGTAATATTTATCTATTCTCTAGTTCCATTTCACTCCGTATTTGTTTATTTACCTGTTGTTTAAGTGTTGCAGTAGCTGTCATTCTTTCCTGTCCACTCTCCTGTCAAACTCTCATGTTTAACTCTTGCTGCACTTTTGCTCCGGTGCACTTGGCTCCCAGGTGTAGTGGGTCCCCTTGAAATTCACCCCCTTGAAATTCCCCCTATCTGTGGCTGAATTTAAACTGGTGAGGTCCCCATGCTGATGCTGAATGAGTATCTGTTTCCAATTACTAACTAATATATACATTGATTGCCCTGTGTGTAGCCAGGTGTGACTCCCTAAAAACAGCTGATAAGGAATTGAACAGACACAGAGACATGTAGGAGGGTTGTGGGGGAGGAAAGACTGTGAAGAGTCAGAATCAGGGTGATAGAGGTGATTAGCACATACCACAGAAAGTGAAAATGAAGCTTGAAGCCAGATTCAGGATTGGGGTGCAGATGGTACAGGGGTGATTAGCACATACCACAGAAAGTGAAAATGAAGCTTGAAGCCAGATTCAGGATTGGGGTGCAGATGGTACAGGGGTGATTAGCACATACCTGTAGAGAAGAGGATAAAAACTTGTAAGGAGACTGTCAAACTCTCATGTTTAACTCTTGCTGCACTTTTGCTCCGGTGCACTTGGCTCCCAGGTGTAGTGGGTCCCCTTGAAATTCACCCCCTTGAAATTCCCCCTATCTGTGGCTGAATTTAAACTGGTGAGGTCCCCATGCTGATGCTGAATGAGTATCTGTTTCCAATTACTAACTAATATATACATTGATTGCCCTGTGTGTAGCCAGGTGTGACTCCCTAAAAACAGCTGATAAGGAATTGAACAGACACAGAGACATGTAGGAGGGTTGTGGGGGAGGAAAGACTGTGAAGAGTCAGAATCAGGGTGATAGAGGTGATTAGCACATACCACAGAAAGTGAAAATGAAGCTTGAAGCCAGATTCAGGATTGGGGTGCAGATGGTACAGGGGTGATTAGCACATACCACAGAAAGTGAAAATGAAGCTTGAAGCCAGATTCAGGATTGGGGTGCAGATGGTACAGGGGTGATTAGCACATACCTGTAGAGAAGAGGATAAAAACTTGTAAGGAGACTGTCAAACTCTCATGTTTAACTCTTGCTGCACTTTTGCTCCGGTGCACTTGGCTCCCAGGTGTAGTGGGTCCCCTTGAAATTCACCCCCTTGAAATTCCCCCTATCTGTGGCTGAATTTAAACTGGTGAGGTCCCCATGCTGATGCTGAATGAGTATCTGTTTCCAATTACTAACTAATATATACATTGATTGCCCTGTGTGTAGCCAGGTGTGACTCCCTAAAAACAGCTGATAAGGAATTGAACAGACACAGAGACATGTAGGAGGGTTGTGGGGGAGGAAAGACTGTGAAGAGTCAGAATCAGGGTGATAGAGGTGATTAGCACATACCACAGAAAGTGAAAATGAAGCTTGAAGCCAGATTCAGGATTGGGGTGCAGATGGTACAGGGGTGATTAGCACATACCACAGAAAGTGAAAATGAAGCTTGAAGCCAGATTCAGGATTGGGGTGCAGATGGTACAGGGGTGATTAGCACATACCTGTAGAGAAGAGGATAAAAACTTGTAAGGAGACTGTCAAACTCTCATGTTTAACTCTTGCTGCACTTTTGCTCCGGTGCACTTGGCTCCCAGGTGTAGTGGGTCCCCTTGAAATTCACCCCCTTGAAATTCCCCCTATCTGTGGCTGAATTTAAACTGGTGAGGTCCCCATGCTGATGCTGAATGAGTATCTGTTTCCAATTACTAACTAATATATACATTGATTGCCCTGTGTGTAGCCAGGTGTGACTCCCTAAAAACAGCTGATAAGGAATTGAACAGACACAGAGACATGTAGGAGGGTTGTGGGGGAGGAAAGACTGTGAAGAGTCAGAATCAGGGTGATAGAGGTGATTAGCACATACCACAGAAAGTGAAAATGAAGCTTGAAGCCAGATTCAGGATTGGGGTGCAGATGGTACAGGGGTGATTAGCACATACCACAGAAAGTGAAAATGAAGCTTGAAGCCAGATTCAGGATTGGGGTGCAGATGGTACAGGGGTGATTAGCACATACCTGTAGAGAAGAGGATAAAAACTTGTAAGGAGACTGTCAAACTCTCATGTTTAACTCTTGCTGCACTTTTGCTCCGGTGCACTTGGCTCCCAGGTGTAGTGGGTCCCCTTGAAATTCACCCCCTTGAAATTCCCCCTATCTGTGGCTGAATTTAAACTGGTGAGGTCCCCATGCTGATGCTGAATGAGTATCTGTTTCCAATTACTAACTAATATATACATTGATTGCCCTGTGTGTAGCCAGGTGTGACTCCCTAAAAACAGCTGATAAGGAATTGAACAGACACAGAGACATGTAGGAGGGTTGTGGGGGAGGAAAGACTGTGAAGAGTCAGAATCAGGGTGATAGAGGTGATTAGCACATACCACAGAAAGTGAAAATGAAGCTTGAAGCCAGATTCAGGATTGGGGTGCAGATGGTACAGGGGTGATTAGCACATACCACAGAAAGTGAAAATGAAGCTTGAAGCCAGATTCAGGATTGGGGTGCAGATGGTACAGGGGTGATTAGCACATACCTGTAGAGAAGAGGATAAAAACTTGTAAGGAGACTGTCAAACTCTCATGTTTAACTCTTGCTGCACTTTTGCTCCGGTGCACTTGGCTCCCAGGTGTAGTGGGTCCCCTTGAAATTCACCCCCTTGAAATTCCCCCTATCTGTGGCTGAATTTAAACTGGTGAGGTCCCCATGCTGATGCTGAATGAGTATCTGTTTCCAATTACTAACTAATATATACATTGATTGCCCTGTGTGTAGCCAGGTGTGACTCCCTAAAAACAGCTGATAAGGAATTGAACAGACACAGAGACATGTAGGAGGGTTGTGGGGGAGGAAAGACTGTGAAGAGTCAGAATCAGGGTGATAGAGGTGATTAGCACATACCACAGAAAGTGAAAATGAAGCTTGAAGCCAGATTCAGGATTGGGGTGCAGATGGTACAGGGGTGATTAGCACATACCACAGAAAGTGAAAATGAAGCTTGAAGCCAGATTCAGGATTGGGGTGCAGATGGTACAGGGGTGATTAGCACATACCTGTAGAGAAGAGGATAAAAACTTGTAAGGAGACTGTCAAACTCTCATGTTTAACTCTTGCTGCACTTTTGCTCCGGTGCACTTGGCTCCCAGGTGTAGTGGGTCCCCTTGAAATTCACCCCCTTGAAATTCCCCCTATCTGTGGCTGAATTTAAACTGGTGAGGTCCCCATGCTGATGCTGAATGAGTATCTGTTTCCAATTACTAACTAATATATACATTGATTGCCCTGTGTGTAGCCAGGTGTGACTCCCTAAAAACAGCTGATAAGGAATTGAACAGACACAGAGACATGTAGGAGGGTTGTGGGGGAGGAAAGACTGTGAAGAGTCAGAATCAGGGTGATAGAGGTGATTAGCACATACCACAGAAAGTGAAAATGAAGCTTGAAGCCAGATTCAGGATTGGGGTGCAGATGGTACAGGGGTGATTAGCACATACCACAGAAAGTGAAAATGAAGCTTGAAGCCAGATTCAGGATTGGGGTGCAGATGGTACAGGGGTGATTAGCACATACCTGTAGAGAAGAGGATAAAAACTTGTAAGGAGACTGTCAAACTCTCATGTTTAACTCTTGCTGCACTTTTGCTCCGGTGCACTTGGCTCCCAGGTGTAGTGGGTCCCCTTGAAATTCACCCCCTTGAAATTCCCCCTATCTGTGGCTGAATTTAAACTGGTGAGGTCCCCATGCTGATGCTGAATGAGTATCTGTTTCCAATTACTAACTAATATATACATTGATTGCCCTGTGTGTAGCCAGGTGTGACTCCCTAAAAACAGCTGATAAGGAATTGAACAGACACAGAGACATGTAGGAGGGTTGTGGGGGAGGAAAGACTGTGAAGAGTCAGAATCAGGGTGATAGAGGTGATTAGCACATACCACAGAAAGTGAAAATGAAGCTTGAAGCCAGATTCAGGATTGGGGTGCAGATGGTACAGGGGTGATTAGCACATACCACAGAAAGTGAAAATGAAGCTTGAAGCCAGATTCAGGATTGGGGTGCAGATGGTACAGGGGTGATTAGCACATACCTGTAGAGAAGAGGATAAAAACTTGTAAGGAGACTGTCAAACTCTCATGTTTAACTCTTGCTGCACTTTTGCTCCGGTGCACTTGGCTCCCAGGTGTAGTGGGTCCCCTTGAAATTCACCCCCTTGAAATTCCCCCTATCTGTGGCTGAATTTAAACTGGTGAGGTCCCCATGCTGATGCTGAATGAGTATCTGTTTCCAATTACTAACTAATATATACATTGATTGCCCTGTGTGTAGCCAGGTGTGACTCCCTAAAAACAGCTGATAAGGAATTGAACAGACACAGAGACATGTAGGAGGGTTGTGGGGGAGGAAAGACTGTGAAGAGTCAGAATCAGGGTGATAGAGGTGATTAGCACATACCACAGAAAGTGAAAATGAAGCTTGAAGCCAGATTCAGGATTGGGGTGCAGATGGTACAGGGGTGATTAGCACATACCACAGAAAGTGAAAATGAAGCTTGAAGCCAGATTCAGGATTGGGGTGCAGATGGTACAGGGGTGATTAGCACATACCTGTAGAGAAGAGGATAAAAACTTGTAAGGAGACTGTCAAACTCTCATGTTTAACTCTTGCTGCACTTTTGCTCCGGTGCACTTGGCTCCCAGGTGTAGTGGGTCCCCTTGAAATTCACCCCCTTGAAATTCCCCCTATCTGTGGCTGAATTTAAACTGGTGAGGTCCCCATGCTGATGCTGAATGAGTATCTGTTTCCAATTACTAACTAATATATACATTGATTGCCCTGTGTGTAGCCAGGTGTGACTCCCTAAAAACAGCTGATAAGGAATTGAACAGACACAGAGACATGTAGGAGGGTTGTGGGGGAGGAAAGACTGTGAAGAGTCAGAATCAGGGTGATAGAGGTGATTAGCACATACCACAGAAAGTGAAAATGAAGCTTGAAGCCAGATTCAGGATTGGGGTGCAGATGGTACAGGGGTGATTAGCACATACCACAGAAAGTGAAAATGAAGCTTGAAGCCAGATTCAGGATTGGGGTGCAGATGGTACAGGGGTGATTAGCACATACCTGTAGAGAAGAGGATAAAAACTTGTAAGGAGACTGTCAAACTCTCATGTTTAACTCTTGCTGCACTTTTGCTCCGGTGCACTTGGCTCCCAGGTGTAGTGGGTCCCCTTGAAATTCACCCCCTTGAAATTCCCCCTATCTGTGGCTGAATTTAAACTGGTGAGGTCCCCATGCTGATGCTGAATGAGTATCTGTTTCCAATTACTAACTAATATATACATTGATTGCCCTGTGTGTAGCCAGGTGTGACTCCCTAAAAACAGCTGATAAGGAATTGAACAGACACAGAGACATGTAGGAGGGTTGTGGGGGAGGAAAGACTGTGAAGAGTCAGAATCAGGGTGATAGAGGTGATTAGCACATACCACAGAAAGTGAAAATGAAGCTTGAAGCCAGATTCAGGATTGGGGTGCAGATGGTACAGGGGTGATTAGCACATACCACAGAAAGTGAAAATGAAGCTTGAAGCCAGATTCAGGATTGGGGTGCAGATGGTACAGGGGTGATTAGCACATACCTGTAGAGAAGAGGATAAAAACTTGTAAGGAGACTGTCAAACTCTCATGTTTAACTCTTGCTGCACTTTTGCTCCGGTGCACTTGGCTCCCAGGTGTAGTGGGTCCCCTTGAAATTCACCCCCTTGAAATTCCCCCTATCTGTGGCTGAATTTAAACTGGTGAGGTCCCCATGCTGATGCTGAATGAGTATCTGTTTCCAATTACTAACTAATATATACATTGATTGCCCTGTGTGTAGCCAGGTGTGACTCCCTAAAAACAGCTGATAAGGAATTGAACAGACACAGAGACATGTAGGAGGGTTGTGGGGGAGGAAAGACTGTGAAGAGTCAGAATCAGGGTGATAGAGGTGATTAGCACATACCACAGAAAGTGAAAATGAAGCTTGAAGCCAGATTCAGGATTGGGGTGCAGATGGTACAGGGGTGATTAGCACATACCACAGAAAGTGAAAATGAAGCTTGAAGCCAGATTCAGGATTGGGGTGCAGATGGTACAGGGGTGATTAGCACATACCTGTAGAGAAGAGGATAAAAACTTGTAAGGAGACTGTCAAACTCTCATGTTTAACTCTTGCTGCACTTTTGCTCCGGTGCACTTGGCTCCCAGGTGTAGTGGGTCCCCTTGAAATTCACCCCCTTGAAATTCCCCCTATCTGTGGCTGAATTTAAACTGGTGAGGTCCCCATGCTGATGCTGAATGAGTATCTGTTTCCAATTACTAACTAATATATACATTGATTGCCCTGTGTGTAGCCAGGTGTGACTCCCTAAAAACAGCTGATAAGGAATTGAACAGACACAGAGACATGTAGGAGGGTTGTGGGGGAGGAAAGACTGTGAAGAGTCAGAATCAGGGTGATAGAGGTGATTAGCACATACCACAGAAAGTGAAAATGAAGCTTGAAGCCAGATTCAGGATTGGGGTGCAGATGGTACAGGGGTGATTAGCACATACCACAGAAAGTGAAAATGAAGCTTGAAGCCAGATTCAGGATTGGGGTGCAGATGGTACAGGGGTGATTAGCACATACCTGTAGAGAAGAGGATAAAAACTTGTAAGGAGACTGTCAAACTCTCATGTTTAACTCTTGCTGCACTTTTGCTCCGGTGCACTTGGCTCCCAGGTGTAGTGGGTCCCCTTGAAATTCACCCCCTTGAAATTCCCCCTATCTGTGGCTGAATTTAAACTGGTGAGGTCCCCATGCTGATGCTGAATGAGTATCTGTTTCCAATTACTAACTAATATATACATTGATTGCCCTGTGTGTAGCCAGGTGTGACTCCCTAAAAACAGCTGATAAGGAATTGAACAGACACAGAGACATGTAGGAGGGTTGTGGGGGAGGAAAGACTGTGAAGAGTCAGAATCAGGGTGATAGAGGTGATTAGCACATACCACAGAAAGTGAAAATGAAGCTTGAAGCCAGATTCAGGATTGGGGTGCAGATGGTACAGGGGTGATTAGCACATACCACAGAAAGTGAAAATGAAGCTTGAAGCCAGATTCAGGATTGGGGTGCAGATGGTACAGGGGTGATTAGCACATACCTGTAGAGAAGAGGATAAAAACTTGTAAGGAGACTGTCAAACTCTCATGTTTAACTCTTGCTGCACTTTTGCTCCGGTGCACTTGGCTCCCAGGTGTAGTGGGTCCCCTTGAAATTCACCCCCTTGAAATTCCCCCTATCTGTGGCTGAATTTAAACTGGTGAGGTCCCCATGCTGATGCTGAATGAGTATCTGTTTCCAATTACTAACTAATATATACATTGATTGCCCTGTGTGTAGCCAGGTGTGACTCCCTAAAAACAGCTGATAAGGAATTGAACAGACACAGAGACATGTAGGAGGGTTGTGGGGGAGGAAAGACTGTGAAGAGTCAGAATCAGGGTGATAGAGGTGATTAGCACATACCACAGAAAGTGAAAATGAAGCTTGAAGCCAGATTCAGGATTGGGGTGCAGATGGTACAGGGGTGATTAGCACATACCACAGAAAGTGAAAATGAAGCTTGAAGCCAGATTCAGGATTGGGGTGCAGATGGTACAGGGGTGATTAGCACATACCTGTAGAGAAGAGGATAAAAACTTGTAAGGAGACTGTCAAACTCTCATGTTTAACTCTTGCTGCACTTTTGCTCCGGTGCACTTGGCTCCCAGGTGTAGTGGGTCCCCTTGAAATTCACCCCCTTGAAATTCCCCCTATCTGTGGCTGAATTTAAACTGGTGAGGTCCCCATGCTGATGCTGAATGAGTATCTGTTTCCAATTACTAACTAATATATACATTGATTGCCCTGTGTGTAGCCAGGTGTGACTCCCTAAAAACAGCTGATAAGGAATTGAACAGACACAGAGACATGTAGGAGGGTTGTGGGGGAGGAAAGACTGTGAAGAGTCAGAATCAGGGTGATAGAGGTGATTAGCACATACCACAGAAAGTGAAAATGAAGCTTGAAGCCAGATTCAGGATTGGGGTGCAGATGGTACAGGGGTGATTAGCACATACCACAGAAAGTGAAAATGAAGCTTGAAGCCAGATTCAGGATTGGGGTGCAGATGGTACAGGGGTGATTAGCACATACCTGTAGAGAAGAGGATAAAAACTTGTAAGGAGACTGTCAAACTCTCATGTTTAACTCTTGCTGCACTTTTGCTCCGGTGCACTTGGCTCCCAGGTGTAGTGGGTCCCCTTGAAATTCACCCCCTTGAAATTCCCCCTATCTGTGGCTGAATTTAAACTGGTGAGGTCCCCATGCTGATGCTGAATGAGTATCTGTTTCCAATTACTAACTAATATATACATTGATTGCCCTGTGTGTAGCCAGGTGTGACTCCCTAAAAACAGCTGATAAGGAATTGAACAGACACAGAGACATGTAGGAGGGTTGTGGGGGAGGAAAGACTGTGAAGAGTCAGAATCAGGGTGATAGAGGTGATTAGCACATACCACAGAAAGTGAAAATGAAGCTTGAAGCCAGATTCAGGATTGGGGTGCAGATGGTACAGGGGTGATTAGCACATACCACAGAAAGTGAAAATGAAGCTTGAAGCCAGATTCAGGATTGGGGTGCAGATGGTACAGGGGTGATTAGCACATACCTGTAGAGAAGAGGATAAAAACTTGTAAGGAGACTGTCAAACTCTCATGTTTAACTCTTGCTGCACTTTTGCTCCGGTGCACTTGGCTCCCAGGTGTAGTGGGTCCCCTTGAAATTCACCCCCTTGAAATTCCCCCTATCTGTGGCTGAATTTAAACTGGTGAGGTCCCCATGCTGATGCTGAATGAGTATCTGTTTCCAATTACTAACTAATATATACATTGATTGCCCTGTGTGTAGCCAGGTGTGACTCCCTAAAAACAGCTGATAAGGAATTGAACAGACACAGAGACATGTAGGAGGGTTGTGGGGGAGGAAAGACTGTGAAGAGTCAGAATCAGGGTGATAGAGGTGATTAGCACATACCACAGAAAGTGAAAATGAAGCTTGAAGCCAGATTCAGGATTGGGGTGCAGATGGTACAGGGGTGATTAGCACATACCACAGAAAGTGAAAATGAAGCTTGAAGCCAGATTCAGGATTGGGGTGCAGATGGTACAGGGGTGATTAGCACATACCTGTAGAGAAGAGGATAAAAACTTGTAAGGAGACTGTCAAACTCTCATGTTTAACTCTTGCTGCACTTTTGCTCCGGTGCACTTGGCTCCCAGGTGTAGTGGGTCCCCTTGAAATTCACCCCCTTGAAATTCCCCCTATCTGTGGCTGAATTTAAACTGGTGAGGTCCCCATGCTGATGCTGAATGAGTATCTGTTTCCAATTACTAACTAATATATACATTGATTGCCCTGTGTGTAGCCAGGTGTGACTCCCTAAAAACAGCTGATAAGGAATTGAACAGACACAGAGACATGTAGGAGGGTTGTGGGGGAGGAAAGACTGTGAAGAGTCAGAATCAGGGTGATAGAGGTGATTAGCACATACCACAGAAAGTGAAAATGAAGCTTGAAGCCAGATTCAGGATTGGGGTGCAGATGGTACAGGGGTGATTAGCACATACCACAGAAAGTGAAAATGAAGCTTGAAGCCAGATTCAGGATTGGGGTGCAGATGGTACAGGGGTGATTAGCACATACCTGTAGAGAAGAGGATAAAAACTTGTAAGGAGACTGTCAAACTCTCATGTTTAACTCTTGCTGCACTTTTGCTCCGGTGCACTTGGCTCCCAGGTGTAGTGGGTCCCCTTGAAATTCACCCCCTTGAAATTCCCCCTATCTGTGGCTGAATTTAAACTGGTGAGGTCCCCATGCTGATGCTGAATGAGTATCTGTTTCCAATTACTAACTAATATATACATTGATTGCCCTGTGTGTAGCCAGGTGTGACTCCCTAAAAACAGCTGATAAGGAATTGAACAGACACAGAGACATGTAGGAGGGTTGTGGGGGAGGAAAGACTGTGAAGAGTCAGAATCAGGGTGATAGAGGTGATTAGCACATACCACAGAAAGTGAAAATGAAGCTTGAAGCCAGATTCAGGATTGGGGTGCAGATGGTACAGGGGTGATTAGCACATACCACAGAAAGTGAAAATGAAGCTTGAAGCCAGATTCAGGATTGGGGTGCAGATGGTACAGGGGTGATTAGCACATACCTGTAGAGAAGAGGATAAAAACTTGTAAGGAGACTGTCAAACTCTCATGTTTAACTCTTGCTGCACTTTTGCTCCGGTGCACTTGGCTCCCAGGTGTAGTGGGTCCCCTTGAAATTCACCCCCTTGAAATTCCCCCTATCTGTGGCTGAATTTAAACTGGTGAGGTCCCCATGCTGATGCTGAATGAGTATCTGTTTCCAATTACTAACTAATATATACATTGATTGCCCTGTGTGTAGCCAGGTGTGACTCCCTAAAAACAGCTGATAAGGAATTGAACAGACACAGAGACATGTAGGAGGGTTGTGGGGGAGGAAAGACTGTGAAGAGTCAGAATCAGGGTGATAGAGGTGATTAGCACATACCACAGAAAGTGAAAATGAAGCTTGAAGCCAGATTCAGGATTGGGGTGCAGATGGTACAGGGGTGATTAGCACATACCACAGAAAGTGAAAATGAAGCTTGAAGCCAGATTCAGGATTGGGGTGCAGATGGTACAGGGGTGATTAGCACATACCTGTAGAGAAGAGGATAAAAACTTGTAAGGAGACTGTCAAACTCTCATGTTTAACTCTTGCTGCACTTTTGCTCCGGTGCACTTGGCTCCCAGGTGTAGTGGGTCCCCTTGAAATTCACCCCCTTGAAATTCCCCCTATCTGTGGCTGAATTTAAACTGGTGAGGTCCCCATGCTGATGCTGAATGAGTATCTGTTTCCAATTACTAACTAATATATACATTGATTGCCCTGTGTGTAGCCAGGTGTGACTCCCTAAAAACAGCTGATAAGGAATTGAACAGACACAGAGACATGTAGGAGGGTTGTGGGGGAGGAAAGACTGTGAAGAGTCAGAATCAGGGTGATAGAGGTGATTAGCACATACCACAGAAAGTGAAAATGAAGCTTGAAGCCAGATTCAGGATTGGGGTGCAGATGGTACAGGGGTGATTAGCACATACCACAGAAAGTGAAAATGAAGCTTGAAGCCAGATTCAGGATTGGGGTGCAGATGGTACAGGGGTGATTAGCACATACCTGTAGAGAAGAGGATAAAAACTTGTAAGGAGACTGTCAAACTCTCATGTTTAACTCTTGCTGCACTTTTGCTCCGGTGCACTTGGCTCCCAGGTGTAGTGGGTCCCCTTGAAATTCACCCCCTTGAAATTCCCCCTATCTGTGGCTGAATTTAAACTGGTGAGGTCCCCATGCTGATGCTGAATGAGTATCTGTTTCCAATTACTAACTAATATATACATTGATTGCCCTGTGTGTAGCCAGGTGTGACTCCCTAAAAACAGCTGATAAGGAATTGAACAGACACAGAGACATGTAGGAGGGTTGTGGGGGAGGAAAGACTGTGAAGAGTCAGAATCAGGGTGATAGAGGTGATTAGCACATACCACAGAAAGTGAAAATGAAGCTTGAAGCCAGATTCAGGATTGGGGTGCAGATGGTACAGGGGTGATTAGCACATACCACAGAAAGTGAAAATGAAGCTTGAAGCCAGATTCAGGATTGGGGTGCAGATGGTACAGGGGTGATTAGCACATACCTGTAGAGAAGAGGATAAAAACTTGTAAGGAGACTGTCAAACTCTCATGTTTAACTCTTGCTGCACTTTTGCTCCGGTGCACTTGGCTCCCAGGTGTAGTGGGTCCCCTTGAAATTCACCCCCTTGAAATTCCCCCTATCTGTGGCTGAATTTAAACTGGTGAGGTCCCCATGCTGATGCTGAATGAGTATCTGTTTCCAATTACTAACTAATATATACATTGATTGCCCTGTGTGTAGCCAGGTGTGACTCCCTAAAAACAGCTGATAAGGAATTGAACAGACACAGAGACATGTAGGAGGGTTGTGGGGGAGGAAAGACTGTGAAGAGTCAGAATCAGGGTGATAGAGGTGATTAGCACATACCACAGAAAGTGAAAATGAAGCTTGAAGCCAGATTCAGGATTGGGGTGCAGATGGTACAGGGGTGATTAGCACATACCACAGAAAGTGAAAATGAAGCTTGAAGCCAGATTCAGGATTGGGGTGCAGATGGTACAGGGGTGATTAGCACATACCTGTAGAGAAGAGGATAAAAACTTGTAAGGAGACTGTCAAACTCTCATGTTTAACTCTTGCTGCACTTTTGCTCCGGTGCACTTGGCTCCCAGGTGTAGTGGGTCCCCTTGAAATTCACCCCCTTGAAATTCCCCCTATCTGTGGCTGAATTTAAACTGGTGAGGTCCCCATGCTGATGCTGAATGAGTATCTGTTTCCAATTACTAACTAATATATACATTGATTGCCCTGTGTGTAGCCAGGTGTGACTCCCTAAAAACAGCTGATAAGGAATTGAACAGACACAGAGACATGTAGGAGGGTTGTGGGGGAGGAAAGACTGTGAAGAGTCAGAATCAGGGTGATAGAGGTGATTAGCACATACCACAGAAAGTGAAAATGAAGCTTGAAGCCAGATTCAGGATTGGGGTGCAGATGGTACAGGGGTGATTAGCACATACCACAGAAAGTGAAAATGAAGCTTGAAGCCAGATTCAGGATTGGGGTGCAGATGGTACAGGGGTGATTAGCACATACCTGTAGAGAAGAGGATAAAAACTTGTAAGGAGACTGTCAAACTCTCATGTTTAACTCTTGCTGCACTTTTGCTCCGGTGCACTTGGCTCCCAGGTGTAGTGGGTCCCCTTGAAATTCACCCCCTTGAAATTCCCCCTATCTGTGGCTGAATTTAAACTGGTGAGGTCCCCATGCTGATGCTGAATGAGTATCTGTTTCCAATTACTAACTAATATATACATTGATTGCCCTGTGTGTAGCCAGGTGTGACTCCCTAAAAACAGCTGATAAGGAATTGAACAGACACAGAGACATGTAGGAGGGTTGTGGGGGAGGAAAGACTGTGAAGAGTCAGAATCAGGGTGATAGAGGTGATTAGCACATACCACAGAAAGTGAAAATGAAGCTTGAAGCCAGATTCAGGATTGGGGTGCAGATGGTACAGGGGTGATTAGCACATACCACAGAAAGTGAAAATGAAGCTTGAAGCCAGATTCAGGATTGGGGTGCAGATGGTACAGGGGTGATTAGCACATACCTGTAGAGAAGAGGATAAAAACTTGTAAGGAGACTGTCAAACTCTCATGTTTAACTCTTGCTGCACTTTTGCTCCGGTGCACTTGGCTCCCAGGTGTAGTGGGTCCCCTTGAAATTCACCCCCTTGAAATTCCCCCTATCTGTGGCTGAATTTAAACTGGTGAGGTCCCCATGCTGATGCTGAATGAGTATCTGTTTCCAATTACTAACTAATATATACATTGATTGCCCTGTGTGTAGCCAGGTGTGACTCCCTAAAAACAGCTGATAAGGAATTGAACAGACACAGAGACATGTAGGAGGGTTGTGGGGGAGGAAAGACTGTGAAGAGTCAGAATCAGGGTGATAGAGGTGATTAGCACATACCACAGAAAGTGAAAATGAAGCTTGAAGCCAGATTCAGGATTGGGGTGCAGATGGTACAGGGGTGATTAGCACATACCACAGAAAGTGAAAATGAAGCTTGAAGCCAGATTCAGGATTGGGGTGCAGA
Source organism: Rhinophrynus dorsalis (assembly GCA_037306005.1). Taxonomy (NCBI): domain Eukaryota; kingdom Metazoa; phylum Chordata; class Amphibia; order Anura; family Rhinophrynidae; genus Rhinophrynus; species Rhinophrynus dorsalis. Next base: position 144,316,500 of record CM074718.1, read on the forward strand.
TGGTACAGGGGTGATTAGCACATACCTGTAGAGAAGAGGATAAAAACTTGTAAGGAGACTGTCAAACTCTCATGTTTAACTCTTGCTGCACTTTTGCTCCGGTGCACTTGGCTCCCAGGTGTAGTGGGTCCCCTTGAAATTCACCCCCTTGAAATTCCCCCTATCTGTGGCTGAATTTAAACTGGTGAGGTCCCCATGCTGATGCTGAATGAGTATCTGTTTCCAATTACTAACTAATATATACATTGATTGCCCTGTGTGTAGCCAGGTGTGACTCCCTAAAAACAGCTGATAAGGAATTGAACAGACACAGAGACATGTAGGAGGGTTGTGGGGGAGGAAAGACTGTGAAGAGTCAGAATCAGGGTGATAGAGGTGATTAGCACATACCACAGAAAGTGAAAATGAAGCTTGAAGCCAGATTCAGGATTGGGGTGCAGATGGTACAGGGGTGATTAGCACATACCACAGAAAGTGAAAATGAAGCTTGAAGCCAGATTCAGGATTGGGGTGCAGATGGTACAGGGGTGATTAGCACATACCTGTAGAGAAGAGGATAAAAACTTGTAAGGAGACTGTCAAACTCTCATGTTTAACTCTTGCTGCACTTTTGCTCCGGTGCACTTGGCTCCCAGGTGTAGTGGGTCCCCTTGAAATTCACCCCCTTGAAATTCCCCCTATCTGTGGCTGAATTTAAACTGGTGAGGTCCCCATGCTGATGCTGAATGAGTATCTGTTTCCAATTACTAACTAATATATACATTGATTGCCCTGTGTGTAGCCAGGTGTGACTCCCTAAAAACAGCTGATAAGGAATTGAACAGACACAGAGACATGTAGGAGGGTTGTGGGGGAGGAAAGACTGTGAAGAGTCAGAATCAGGGTGATAGAGGTGATTAGCACATACCACAGAAAGTGAAAATGAAGCTTGAAGCCAGATTCAGGATTGGGGTGCAGATGGTACAGGGGTGATTAGCACATACCACAGAAAGTGAAAATGAAGCTTGAAGCCAGATTCAGGATTGGGGTGCAGATGGTACAGGGGTGATTAGCACATACCTGTAGAGAAGAGGATAAAAACTTGTAAGGAGACTGTCAAACTCTCATGTTTAACTCTTGCTGCACTTTTGCTCCGGTGCACTTGGCTCCCAGGTGTAGTGGGTCCCCTTGAAATTCACCCCCTTGAAATTCCCCCTATCTGTGGCTGAATTTAAACTGGTGAGGTCCCCATGCTGATGCTGAATGAGTATCTGTTTCCAATTACTAACTAATATATACATTGATTGCCCTGTGTGTAGCCAGGTGTGACTCCCTAAAAACAGCTGATAAGGAATTGAACAGACACAGAGACATGTAGGAGGGTTGTGGGGGAGGAAAGACTGTGAAGAGTCAGAATCAGGGTGATAGAGGTGATTAGCACATACCACAGAAAGTGAAAATGAAGCTTGAAGCCAGATTCAGGATTGGGGTGCAGATGGTACAGGGGTGATTAGCACATACCACAGAAAGTGAAAATGAAGCTTGAAGCCAGATTCAGGATTGGGGTGCAGATGGTACAGGGGTGATTAGCACATACCTGTAGAGAAGAGGATAAAAACTTGTAAGGAGACTGTCAAACTCTCATGTTTAACTCTTGCTGCACTTTTGCTCCGGTGCACTTGGCTCCCAGGTGTAGTGGGTCCCCTTGAAATTCACCCCCTTGAAATTCCCCCTATCTGTGGCTGAATTTAAACTGGTGAGGTCCCCATGCTGATGCTGAATGAGTATCTGTTTCCAATTACTAACTAATATATACATTGATTGCCCTGTGTGTAGCCAGGTGTGACTCCCTAAAAACAGCTGATAAGGAATTGAACAGACACAGAGACATGTAGGAGGGTTGTGGGGGAGGAAAGACTGTGAAGAGTCAGAATCAGGGTGATAGAGGTGATTAGCACATACCACAGAAAGTGAAAATGAAGCTTGAAGCCAGATTCAGGATTGGGGTGCAGATGGTACAGGGGTGATTAGCACATACCACAGAAAGTGAAAATGAAGCTTGAAGCCAGATTCAGGATTGGGGTGCAGATGGTACAGGGGTGATTAGCACATACCTGTAGAGAAGAGGATAAAAACTTGTAAGGAGACTGTCAAACTCTCATGTTTAACTCTTGCTGCACTTTTGCTCCGGTGCACTTGGCTCCCAGGTGTAGTGGGTCCCCTTGAAATTCACCCCCTTGAAATTCCCCCTATCTGTGGCTGAATTTAAACTGGTGAGGTCCCCATGCTGATGCTGAATGAGTATCTGTTTCCAATTACTAACTAATATATACATTGATTGCCCTGTGTGTAGCCAGGTGTGACTCCCTAAAAACAGCTGATAAGGAATTGAACAGACACAGAGACATGTAGGAGGGTTGTGGGGGAGGAAAGACTGTGAAGAGTCAGAATCAGGGTGATAGAGGTGATTAGCACATACCACAGAAAGTGAAAATGAAGCTTGAAGCCAGATTCAGGATTGGGGTGCAGATGGTACAGGGGTGATTAGCACATACCACAGAAAGTGAAAATGAAGCTTGAAGCCAGATTCAGGATTGGGGTGCAGATGGTACAGGGGTGATTAGCACATACCTGTAGAGAAGAGGATAAAAACTTGTAAGGAGACTGTCAAACTCTCATGTTTAACTCTTGCTGCACTTTTGCTCCGGTGCACTTGGCTCCCAGGTGTAGTGGGTCCCCTTGAAATTCACCCCCTTGAAATTCCCCCTATCTGTGGCTGAATTTAAACTGGTGAGGTCCCCATGCTGATGCTGAATGAGTATCTGTTTCCAATTACTAACTAATATATACATTGATTGCCCTGTGTGTAGCCAGGTGTGACTCCCTAAAAACAGCTGATAAGGAATTGAACAGACACAGAGACATGTAGGAGGGTTGTGGGGGAGGAAAGACTGTGAAGAGTCAGAATCAGGGTGATAGAGGTGATTAGCACATACCACAGAAAGTGAAAATGAAGCTTGAAGCCAGATTCAGGATTGGGGTGCAGATGGTACAGGGGTGATTAGCACATACCACAGAAAGTGAAAATGAAGCTTGAAGCCAGATTCAGGATTGGGGTGCAGATGGTACAGGGGTGATTAGCACATACCTGTAGAGAAGAGGATAAAAACTTGTAAGGAGACTGTCAAACTCTCATGTTTAACTCTTGCTGCACTTTTGCTCCGGTGCACTTGGCTCCCAGGTGTAGTGGGTCCCCTTGAAATTCACCCCCTTGAAATTCCCCCTATCTGTGGCTGAATTTAAACTGGTGAGGTCCCCATGCTGATGCTGAATGAGTATCTGTTTCCAATTACTAACTAATATATACATTGATTGCCCTGTGTGTAGCCAGGTGTGACTCCCTAAAAACAGCTGATAAGGAATTGAACAGACACAGAGACATGTAGGAGGGTTGTGGGGGAGGAAAGACTGTGAAGAGTCAGAATCAGGGTGATAGAGGTGATTAGCACATACCACAGAAAGTGAAAATGAAGCTTGAAGCCAGATTCAGGATTGGGGTGCAGATGGTACAGGGGTGATTAGCACATACCACAGAAAGTGAAAATGAAGCTTGAAGCCAGATTCAGGATTGGGGTGCAGATGGTACAGGGGTGATTAGCACATACCTGTAGAGAAGAGGATAAAAACTTGTAAGGAGACTGTCAAACTCTCATGTTTAACTCTTGCTGCACTTTTGCTCCGGTGCACTTGGCTCCCAGGTGTAGTGGGTCCCCTTGAAATTCACCCCCTTGAAATTCACCCTATCTGTGGCTGAATTTAAACTGGTGAGGTCCCCATGCTGATGCTGAATGAGTATCTGTTTCCAATTACTAACTAATATATACATTGATTGCCCTGTGTGTAGCCAGGTGTGACTCCCTAAAAACAGCTGATAAGGAATTGAACAGACACAGAGACATGTAGGAGGGTTGTGGGGGAGGAAAGACTGTGAAGAGTCAGAATCAGGGTGATAGAGGTGATTAGCACATACCACAGAAAGTGAAAATGAAGCTTGAAGCCAGATTCAGGATTGGGGTGCAGATGGTACAGGGGTGATTAGCACATACCACAGAAAGTGAAAATGAAGCTTGAAGCCAGATTCAGGATTGGGGTGCAGATGGTACAGGGGTGATTAGCACATACCTGTAGAGAAGAGGATAAAAACTTGTAAGGAGACTGTCAAACTCTCATGTTTAACTCTTGCTGCACTTTTGCTCCGGTGCACTTGGCTCCCAGGTGTAGTGGGTCCCCTTGAAATTCACCCCCTTGAAATTCCCCCTATCTGTGGCTGAATTTAAACTGGTGAGGTCCCCATGCTGATGCTGAATGAGTATCTGTTTCCAATTACTAACTAATATATACATTGATTGCCCTGTGTGTAGCCAGGTGTGACTCCCTAAAAACAGCTGATAAGGAATTGAACAGACACAGAGACATGTAGGAGGGTTGTGGGGGAGGAAAGACTGTGAAGAGTCAGAATCAGGGTGATAGAGGTGATTAGCACATACCACAGAAAGTGAAAATGAAGCTTGAAGCCAGATTCAGGATTGGGGTGCAGATGGTACAGGGGTGATTAGCACATACCACAGAAAGTGAAAATGAAGCTTGAAGCCAGATTCAGGATTGGGGTGCAGATGGTACAGGGGTGATTAGCACATACCTGTAGAGAAGAGGATAAAAACTTGTAAGGAGACTGTCAAACTCTCATGTTTAACTCTTGCTGCACTTTTGCTCCGGTGCACTTGGCTCCCAGGTGTAGTGGGTCCCCTTGAAATTCACCCCCTTGAAATTCCCCCTATCTGTGGCTGAATTTAAACTGGTGAGGTCCCCATGCTGATGCTGAATGAGTATCTGTTTCCAATTACTAACTAATATATACATTGATTGCCCTGTGTGTAGCCAGGTGTGACTCCCTAAAAACAGCTGATAAGGAATTGAACAGACACAGAGACATGTAGGAGGGTTGTGGGGGAGGAAAGACTGTGAAGAGTCAGAATCAGGGTGATAGAGGTGATTAGCACATACCACAGAAAGTGAAAATGAAGCTTGAAGCCAGATTCAGGATTGGGGTGCAGATGGTACAGGGGTGATTAGCACATACCACAGAAAGTGAAAATGAAGCTTGAAGCCAGATTCAGGATTGGGGTGCAGATGGTACAGGGGTGATTAGCACATACCTGTAGAGAAGAGGATAAAAACTTGTAAGGAGACTGTCAAACTCTCATGTTTAACTCTTGCTGCACTTTTGCTCCGGTGCACTTGGCTCCCAGGTGTAGTGGGTCCCCTTGAAATTCACCCCCTTGAAATTCCCCCTATCTGTGGCTGAATTTAAACTGGTGAGGTCCCCATGCTGATGCTGAATGAGTATCTGTTTCCAATTACTAACTAATATATACATTGATTGCCCTGTGTGTAGCCAGGTGTGACTCCCTAAAAACAGCTGATAAGGAATTGAACAGACACAGAGACATGTAGGAGGGTTGTGGGGGAGGAAAGACTGTGAAGAGTCAGAATCAGGGTGATAGAGGTGATTAGCACATACCACAGAAAGTGAAAATGAAGCTTGAAGCCAGATTCAGGATTGGGGTGCAGATGGTACAGGGGTGATTAGCACATACCACAGAAAGTGAAAATGAAGCTTGAAGCCAGATTCAGGATTGGGGTGCAGATGGTACAGGGGTGATTAGCACATACCTGTAGAGAAGAGGATAAAAACTTGTAAGGAGACTGTCAAACTCTCATGTTTAACTCTTGCTGCACTTTTGCTCCGGTGCACTTGGCTCCCAGGTGTAGTGGGTCCCCTTGAAATTCACCCCCTTGAAATTCCCCCTATCTGTGGCTGAATTTAAACTGGTGAGGTCCCCATGCTGATGCTGAATGAGTATCTGTTTCCAATTACTAACTAATATATACATTGATTGCCCTGTGTGTAGCCAGGTGTGACTCCCTAAAAACAGCTGATAAGGAATTGAACAGACACAGAGACATGTAGGAGGGTTGTGGGGGAGGAAAGACTGTGAAGAGTCAGAATCAGGGTGATAGAGGTGATTAGCACATACCACAGAAAGTGAAAATGAAGCTTGAAGCCAGATTCAGGATTGGGGTGCAGATGGTACAGGGGTGATTAGCACATACCACAGAAAGTGAAAATGAAGCTTGAAGCCAGATTCAGGATTGGGGTGCAGATGGTACAGGGGTGATTAGCACATACCTGTAGAGAAGAGGATAAAAACTTGTAAGGAGACTGTCAAACTCTCATGTTTAACTCTTGCTGCACTTTTGCTCCGGTGCACTTGGCTCCCAGGTGTAGTGGGTCCCCTTGAAATTCACCCCCTTGAAATTCCCCCTATCTGTGGCTGAATTTAAACTGGTGAGGTCCCCATGCTGATGCTGAATGAGTATCTGTTTCCAATTACTAACTAATATATACATTGATTGCCCTGTGTGTAGCCAGGTGTGACTCCCTAAAAACAGCTGATAAGGAATTGAACAGACACAGAGACATGTAGGAGGGTTGTGGGGGAGGAAAGACTGTGAAGAGTCAGAATCAGGGTGATAGAGGTGATTAGCACATACCACAGAAAGTGAAAATGAAGCTTGAAGCCAGATTCAGGATTGGGGTGCAGATGGTACAGGGGTGATTAGCACATACCACAGAAAGTGAAAATGAAGCTTGAAGCCAGATTCAGGATTGGGGTGCAGATGGTACAGGGGTGATTAGCACATACCTGTAGAGAAGAGGATAAAAACTTGTAAGGAGACTGTCAAACTCTCATGTTTAACTCTTGCTGCACTTTTGCTCCGGTGCACTTGGCTCCCAGGTGTAGTGGGTCCCCTTGAAATTCACCCCCTTGAAATTCCCCCTATCTGTGGCTGAATTTAAACTGGTGAGGTCCCCATGCTGATGCTGAATGAGTATCTGTTTCCAATTACTAACTAATATATACATTGATTGCCCTGTGTGTAGCCAGGTGTGACTCCCTAAAAACAGCTGATAAGGAATTGAACAGACACAGAGACATGTAGGAGGGTTGTGGGGGAGGAAAGACTGTGAAGAGTCAGAATCAGGGTGATAGAGGTGATTAGCACATACCACAGAAAGTGAAAATGAAGCTTGAAGCCAGATTCAGGATTGGGGTGCAGATGGTACAGGGGTGATTAGCACATACCACAGAAAGTGAAAATGAAGCTTGAAGCCAGATTCAGGATTGGGGTGCAGATGGTACAGGGGTGATTAGCACATACCTGTAGAGAAGAGGATAAAAACTTGTAAGGAGACTGTCAAACTCTCATGTTTAACTCTTGCTGCACTTTTGCTCCGGTGCACTTGGCTCCCAGGTGTAGTGGGTCCCCTTGAAATTCACCCCCTTGAAATTCCCCCTATCTGTGGCTGAATTTAAACTGGTGAGGTCCCCATGCTGATGCTGAATGAGTATCTGTTTCCAATTACTAACTAATATATACATTGATTGCCCTGTGTGTAGCCAGGTGTGACTCCCTAAAAACAGCTGATAAGGAATTGAACAGACACAGAGACATGTAGGAGGGTTGTGGGGGAGGAAAGACTGTGAAGAGTCAGAATCAGGGTGATAGAGGTGATTAGCACATACCACAGAAAGTGAAAATGAAGCTTGAAGCCAGATTCAGGATTGGGGTGCAGATGGTACAGGGGTGATTAGCACATACCACAGAAAGTGAAAATGAAGCTTGAAGCCAGATTCAGGATTGGGGTGCAGATGGTACAGGGGTGATTAGCACATACCTGTAGAGAAGAGGATAAAAACTTGTAAGGAGACTGTCAAACTCTCATGTTTAACTCTTGCTGCACTTTTGCTCCGGTGCACTTGGCTCCCAGGTGTAGTGGGTCCCCTTGAAATTCACCCCCTTGAAATTCCCCCTATCTGTGGCTGAATTTAAACTGGTGAGGTCCCCATGCTGATGCTGAATGAGTATCTGTTTCCAATTACTAACTAATATATACATTGATTGCCCTGTGTGTAGCCAGGTGTGACTCCCTAAAAACAGCTGATAAGGAATTGAACAGACACAGAGACATGTAGGAGGGTTGTGGGGGAGGAAAGACTGTGAAGAGTCAGAATCAGGGTGATAGAGGTGATTAGCACATACCACAGAAAGTGAAAATGAAGCTTGAAGCCAGATTCAGGATTGGGGTGCAGATGGTACAGGGGTGATTAGCACATACCACAGAAAGTGAAAATGAAGCTTGAAGCCAGATTCAGGATTGGGGTGCAGATGGTACAGGGGTGATTAGCACATACCACAGAAAGTGAAAATGAAGCTTGAAGCCAGATTCAGGATTGGGGTGCAGATGGTACAGGGGTGATTAGCACATACCACAGAAAGTGAAAATGAAGCTTGAAGCCAGATTCAGGATTGGGGTGCAGATGGTACAGGGGTGATTAGCACATACCACAGAAAGTGAAAATGAAGCTTGAAGCCAGATTCAGGATTGGGGTGCAGATGGTACAGGGGTGATTAGCACATACCACAGAAAGTGAAAATGAAGCTTGAAGCCAGATTCAGGATTGGGGTGCAGATGGTACAGGGGTGATTAGCACATACCACAGAAAGTGAAAATGAAGCTTGAAGCCAGATTCAGGATTGGGGTGCAGATGGTACAGGGGTGATTAGCACATACCACAGAAAGTGAAAATGAAGCTTGAAGCCAGATTCAGGATTGGGGTGCAGATGGTACAGGGGTGATTAGCACATACCACAGAAAGTGAAAATGAAGCTTGAAGCCAGATTCAGGATTGGGGTGCAGATGGTACAGGGGTGATTAGCACATACCACAGAAAGTGAAAATGAAGCTTGAAGCCAGATTCAGGATTGGGGTGCAGATGGTACAGGGGTGATTAGCACATACCACAGAAAGTGAAAATGAAGCTTGAAGCCAGATTCAGGATTGGGGTGCAGATGGTACAGGGGTGATTAGCACATACCACAGAAAGTGAAAATGAAGCTTGAAGCCAGATTCAGGATTGGGGTGCAGATGGTACAGGGGTGATTAGCACATACCACAGAAAGTGAAAATGAAGCTTGAAGCCAGATTCAGGATTGGGGTGCAGATGGTACAGGGGTGATTAGCACATACCACAGAAAGTGAAAATGAAGCTTGAAGCCAGATTCAGGATTGGGGTGCAGATGGTACAGGGGTGATTAGCACATACCACAGAAAGTGAAAATGAAGCTTGAAGCCAGATTCAGGATTGGGGTGCAGATGGTACAGGGGTGATTAGCACATACCACAGAAAGTGAAAATGAAGCTTGAAGCCAGATTCAGGATTGGGGTGCAGATGGTACAGGGGTGATTAGCACATACCACAGAAAGTGAAAATGAAGCTTGAAGCCAGATTCAGGATTGGGGTGCAGATGGTACAGGGGTGATTAGCACATACCACAGAAAGTGAAAATGAAGCTTGAAGCCAGATTCAGGATTGGGGTGCAGATGGTACAGGGGTGATTAGCACATACCACAGAAAGTGAAAATGAAGCTTGAAGCCAGATTCAGGATTGGGGTGCAGATGGTACAGGGGTGATTAGCACATACCACAGAAAGTGAAAATGAAGCTTGAAGCCAGATTCAGGATTGGGGTGCAGATGGTACAGGGGTGATTAGCACATACCACAGAAAGTGAAAATGAAGCTTGAAGCCAGATTCAGGATTGGGGTGCAGATGGTACAGGGGTGATTAGCACATACCTGTAGAGAAGAGGATAAAAACTTGTAAGGAGACTGTCAAACTCTCATGTTTAACTCTTGCTGCACTTTTGCTCCGGTGCACTTGGCTCCCAGGTGTAGTGGGTCCCCTTGAAATTCACCCCCTTGAAATTCCCCCTATCTGTGGCTGAATTTAAACTGGTGAGGTCCCCATGCTGATGCTGAATGAGTATCTGTTTCCAATTACTAACTAATATATACATTGATTGCCCTGTGTGTAGCCAGGTGTGACTCCCTAAAAACAGCTGATAAGGAATTGAACAGACACAGAGACATGTAGGAGGGTTGTGGGGGAGGAAAGACTGTGAAGAGTCAGAATCAGGGTGATAGAGGTGATTAGCACATACCACAGAAAGTGAAAATGAAGCTTGAAGCCAGATTCAGGATTGGGGTGCAGATGGTACAGGGGTGATTAGCACATACCACAGAAAGTGAAAATGAAGCTTGAAGCCAGATTCAGGATTGGGGTGCAGATGGTACAGGGGTGATTAGCACATACCACAGAAAGTGAAAATGAAGCTTGAAGCCAGATTCAGGATTGGGGTGCAGATGGTACAGGGGTGATTAGCACATACCACAGAAAGTGAAAATGAAGCTTGAAGCCAGATTCAGGATTGGGGTGCAGATGGTACAGGGGTGATTAGCACATACCACAGAAAGTGAAAATGAAGCTTGAAGCCAGATTCAGGATTGGGGTGCAGATGGTACAGGGGTGATTAGCACATACCACAGAAAGTGAAAATGAAGCTTGAAGCCAGATTCAGGATTGGGGTGCAGATGGTACAGGGGTGATTAGCACATACCACAGAAAGTGAAAATGAAGCTTGAAGCCAGATTCAGGATTGGGGTGCAGATGGTACAGGGGTGATTAGCACATACCACAGAAAGTGAAAATGAAGCTTGAAGCCAGATTCAGGATTGGGGTGCAGATGGTACAGGGGTGATTAGCACATACCACAGAAAGTGAAAATGAAGCTTGAAGCCAGATTCAGGATTGGGGTGCAGATGGTACAGGGGTGATTAGCACATACCACAGAAAGTGAAAATGAAGCTTGAAGCCAGATTCAGGATTGGGGTGCAGATGGTACAGGGGTGATTAGCACATACCACAGAAAGTGAAAATGAAGCTTGAAGCCAGATTCAGGATTGGGGTGCAGATGGTACAGGGGTGATTAGCACATACCACAGAAAGTGAAAATGAAGCTTGAAGCCAGATTCAGGATTGGGGTGCAGATGGTACAGGGGTGATTAGCACATACCACAGAAAGTGAAAATGAAGCTTGAAGCCAGATTCAGGATTGGGGTGCAGATGGTACAGGGGTGATTAGCACATACCACAGAAAGTGAAAATGAAGCTTGAAGCCAGATTCAGGATTGGGGTGCAGATGGTACAGGGGTGATTAGCACATACCACAGAAAGTGAAAATGAAGCTTGAAGCCAGATTCAGGATTGGGGTGCAGATGGTACAGGGGTGATTAGCACATACCACAGAAAGTGAAAATGAAGCTTGAAGCCAGATTCAGGATTGGGGTGCAGATGGTACAGGGGTGATTAGCACATACCTGTAGAGAAGAGGATAAAAACTTGTAAGGAGACTGTCAAACTCTCATGTTTAACTCTTGCTGCACTTTTGCTCCGGTGTACTTTGCTCCCAGGTGTAGTGGGTCCCCTTGAAATTCACCCCCTTGAAATTCCCCCTATCTGTGGCTGAATTTAATGTGTCAGATCCCGGTTGCTTAAAGTGTGGGTGGCCTCTTACTTTCAGTATATGGCATGTCTCTGTGTATCTTACAGCTCCAATGTTCCAATGCAGTCTCAATCCCTCTCTCTCCCCTCTTCATTCATGACAGCATCCTGGTTGGAGTTGCTGGGTCAAGATGCCAGTTTACTCGGTTCACATGGGCTCTCCCAGGTTGGCATTCCACTATGTCGGGCTGCAGGTTTTTCTTCTCCTTCAATGCATTTCGGCGCTTGTATTGCTCCTTCATCTGGAAGCAGTAACTGCTTAAACTGAAAGTAAGAGGCCACCAACACTTTAAGCAACAGAGATCTGACACATTGTTGCATATGCTTTCAGGCTTTGACTATATAACAAGGTGACAATCAATAATTAGGGACGCAATTGATGGGCAGTAGTGAGCAAAGCACTGAACTTTATTAACATTGCTGGAAATTGGTAAGGCACAGAATGAAATTTTATTTTTTAGTAGAGTGGGTACTGGCATGAATCTGAATTTAGTGTAAATACATGTTAATTAATATATGAGAGCAGAAGAGAGAAATGTGGGATAATTGTAACCAGACAATTTAAAAGCATAACTAGTAGAAACACATTAATTGTAGGCGCTTGGAAGGTATTAATTGAAACTGCAGAATTTATTTCAAAGCAAATATGTCTGTGGAAAGATTAATTATATTAGTTTAATATATCAGCTGTTTACCTAATGTTCCCGGCATGTCTATTTATCACATTGAAGAGAATTTTGGGTCAACCCAGCTGCATTATTGGGTACTAGGGATGGGTGAAAGTTTTTTCCTCAGAAGAGAAACCGGAGAAAAATGTCACTTCTCCCCAAGCAGGAAAAGTGCAATTTTTTCACTTTTATTCACAAAGCATTGCACCTCATTGAATTGAAATCAATGGAAAGACAGAATTACTCCTCACCACATGGCAAGTTTTTCTTCTTTTCCACAGGCATATAGAAAGAGTTTCAGGTTCTCACGGTATGCCATTCTGTGTTTGTAAGAGAATGCAACACATTTTGAGCTAGAGAAGACAGGCTAATAAAGTGAAGTTAAAGCTTAGTTCAGCGAGTCTAGTAGGCAGGGAATTTTTCTCTGTATTAGAAAAGTCTGGGGGACTCTGGTGGATAGGAAGGTAGAAAGGAGTTTGACCCCAAATACCCCACACTTCTGTTTGACTGACTAGGAAGACAAAGGCAGCATTGTTCCAAGTTTCTTCCTGATCTGGCTATTATCTCTGTCCTATAGGCGTCTGGGGGTGCGAGAAGGGAGCAAATGTGTTTTACCACAAATACCCCAAATTTGTATATGAACGAATAGACACAGGCAGCTGTGCTTTCAAGTTCCTTTTTGATCTGATTGTTATATCTGTGTCAGGGGATTCTGAGGGTGTGAGAAGGGAGCAATGGAGAACTACCCCAAATATCCCAAAATTCTGTGTGACTGACTGGGAAGACACAGGTAGAGGGGATCCAATTTTCTTCCTGCTCTGGCTATTTTATCTGTCTAAGGGGAGTCTGGGGATGTGAGAAGAGAGAAAAGAATCCAAGTTTCTTCCTGATACGGCTGTTATCTCTGTGCTAGGGGAGTTTAGTATTGCAAGAAGGGAGCAAAGGAGAATTACCCCAAATACACCAAAATTCTGAGTCACTGACTGGGAATACACAGGGAACCATTTTACAAGGATCTTCCTGATCTGGCCATTATCTCTGTCTTAAGGGAGGGGGAACAGCTAATTAAAAGAGGTGACAGAGACAGGGACCCTGATGTGAGTTGTGACTGAGGCACACTGATACTAGACAAGATTTTGAAGATATCCAAGGCAAGACATCACACACAATCAGTTATATTGTGTGCTTTACAGTAAAAACACACAAAGTAGTTGAGTAATGTACAGAAAACATAAAATGGTAGGGAGAGGGTGAAAGAATTAGGAGCAGTGGAGGGACGTGTCAGTAAAGTGTTAGTCCAAAAACTGACTGCAGCCATGGTTGCAGCAACATGTGAAATAGATGATGGTGATCCTACTCCTCCCAAAAAGGATGCAGTTTGTCCCACCAACAGTTCCACCACCACCAGCACCAGTACTGTTAAATAAACCTAAATAATCTAAAAGTACTGAAGATGACAACGAATCCCAATCCAGTGCTGATGGCATAGTGCAAGAACGTGTAGCAGCTCAACCATCTGCTGCATCTGACAGTGAGACAAACAAGCACCAAATCTCCTGTCCTGAAAGTAATAGAAAACGTGGTGAAAATCCATTAAAGGAGAAAAGTAAAAAGAAATTGCATGAGACCTCTAAATGCCTATATGAATATAAAGTAGTGGGGAAGAAGTGGCGGGCAATGGTGAGGATGACCTAATATTTACTGATGATGATGATGATGTAGATCTAGAATATATCCCTCTACCCGCCTTCTCTTCTTCAGATATAGATAAAGTTGAGAGCAATATTGCAGGGAGTCTTGGATTCATAGAAATCATAGGCGAAAAATGGCAAAGCTCTCACAGGAAATTTATTGGCGCTGATGAAAGGAGAAAATGTCATGAATTTTCTAAGGGCGGGAATTTTTGTGAAAAAAAGGGAAATCATATTTTTGCCAAAAATTGCTACAGGAAATTTCTCTGACTTTTTGGCCATCCCTACTCATTTCATTTGGGTTCTGTGATTTTTTTTTAATGAATTTTTTATTGTGTATGTTTATCAAATAACTCCCCAAACAGATGACTGGAGCCATTTTGTTAACTGATACACAGGAACACCCTGTTAGCTCCTAGGAGTGGTCCCACTGAATGTGAGATGGTTTCAGCATTCTTGCAGAATATCTAAATTCTCAGCAGAAATAATGACCCCATGGACTACTGGCAAACAAAACAATGTGTGCAGCCAGCAGACAAAGTCGTGGGACCTCTTAGTTGACTTCCAGCAAGGTTAAGCAAAATGATTCAATGCTTTCTTTTTATTCTAGAAAGTCATTGAATCATTTTGTTTAACCCCTTAAGAACCAGAGGTTTGGAACATTTTTGTCTTTCTGGACAATGGCTGTGTTAACACTTCTAATGTGTTTGTGTTTAGCTGTAATTTTCCTTTTACTCATTTAATGTTCCCACGTATATTATATACTGTTTTTCTTGCCATAAGATGGGCTTTCTAAAGATACCATTATTTTCATCATATCATATAAATTACTTTAAAAAAATTATAAAATAAGATTAAAAAAAGGAACAAAAGCTTTTTTCAGCTTTTACACAAAAAATCTTTTACACATCTACAAAAGCTAAAAAAAACCTGCTAAATAGTAGACTTGTGCACAACAAAAATTCTCAGTAATTCCTTGACTCCGCAGTTCGGATCCGACCTGTTCAACTCAGACAAAAGTAGGCGACACTCCGAATTATTCTGCGACTTTAAAATACCTTTAAAAATACAATAAAAAATGAAAATTAAATGAATGGAACCATTTCCAGGGTCTAAATGAAGATGGTGGAACAGGGTAAGGTGGGCATTTAGTCTTATGGTACTATGGATGAAGTAGCTAAAGTATAAATGTAGCAATAAGGCACCCTGTCTGCCTACACAATACACATACACAACTGTGAGACTGGCTGATGTGTCATTCTAAACATTATTCAAACAAATTCCTCATATTCATTTTAATATTTAACACAGAAACAAAGGTGACTCTCCCTTGTGGATGCAATAAGGTACTAGGCCTGCCTACAGAACTGTGAGACTGGCTGAAGTGTCACTCTAAAAATTATTCAAACAAATTCATACTAGTTTAGTATGTTTAATATTTAACACAGGAACACAGGTGACTCCCTTGCGGTGGTAATAAGGTACTAGGCCTGCCTGCAGAACTGTGAGACTGGCTGATATGTCACTCTGAAAATTATTCAAACAAATGCCTACTATTATTTTTAATGTTAAACACAGATTCAAAGGTGACTTTCCCTTGGGGTAGTAAATAAGGTACTAGACCTGTCTGCAGAACTGTGACACTGGCTGAAGTGTCACTCTGAAAATTATTCAAACAAATTCCTACTATTATTTTTACTGCTAAACACAGAAACAAATATGACTTTCCCTTGCGGTGGTAACAAGGTACTAGGCCTGCCTGCAGAACTGTGAGACTGGCTGAAGTGTCACTCTGAAAATTATTCAAGCAAAGCCCTAACATTACTTTTAATATTTTACACACAAATAACAGTGACTTTCCCTTGTGGACGCAATAAGGTACTAGGCTTGCCTATAGAACTGTGAGACTGGCTGAAGTGACACTGAAAATTATTCAAACAAATTCCTACTATTATTTTTAATGTTAAACACAGAATCAAAGGTGACTTTCCCTTGAGGTGGTAATAAGGTACCAGGCCTGCCTATAGAACTGTAAGACTGGCTGATGTGTCACTGAAAATTATTCAAACAAATTCCTACTAGTTTAGTATTTTTAATATTTAACACAGGAACACAGGTGACTCCCTTGCAGTGGTAATAAGGTACCAGGCCTGCCTATAGAATTGTGAGACTGGCTGATGTGTCACTGAAAATTATTCAAACAAATTCCTACTAGTTTAGTATTTTTAATATTTAACACAGTAACACAGGTGACTCCCTTGCGGTGGTAATAAGGTACCAGGCCTGCCTATAGAACTGTGAGACTGGATGATGTGTCACTCTGAAAATTATTCAAACAAATGCCTACTATTATTTTTAATGTTAAACACAGAAACAAAGGTGACTTTTCCTTGTGGTGTGTCACGGTTTTGTAAGAGCACTCAGGCAAATTAGGTAAAGTTAACATCAGCTTTATTGAAAATAAATAATCAGCAAGGAAAGATCACCCAGGTAAGTACCGTGGTACTTCCTCAATCTGTCACAGGTCAGGATGAACAGAAATAATATGCAATGAAAACAATACAACAGGAACTTATAAGGCTTGATCCGTAGATTGGATACTGGAACAGAGAAACCACAACATTACCAAACTGCGGAAAGGCCCTCAGAGAATTGCGGCAGGTAACTGCAGGGCAAATCCCTAGAATGCTAGGGAGTATGGAGGCAACTCGCAATAGGACACTAGCAAGTGACCGGATCCCTAGGATGCTAGGGAGTATGGCAGGCAACACAGAGATAGGACACTGGCAAGTGACCGGGTCTCTAGAACGCTAGGGATATCGGGGCAATACAGATAGGACACTAGCAAGTGACCGGGTCCCTAGAACGCTAGGGATAGCGGAAGCAACACAGATAGGACACTGGCAAGTGACCGGGTCCCTAGAATGCTAGGGATAGCGAAGGCAACATAGATAGGACACTGGCAAGTCACTGGGTCCCTAGAACGCTAGGGATAGCGGAGGCAACACAGATAGGACACTGGAAAGTGACCGGGTCCCTAGAACGCTAGGGATAGTGGAGGCAACACAGACAGGACACTGGCAAATGACCGGGTCCCTAGAACTTATAATGCTTGATCCGTAGATTGGATACTGGAACAGAGAAACCACAACATTACCAAACCGCGGAAAGGCCCTCAGAGAATTGCGGCAGGTAACTGCAGGGCAAATCCTTAGAACGTAAGGGAGTATGGAGGCAACTCGCAATTGGACACTGGCAAGTGACCGGATCCCTAGGATACTAGGGAGTATGGCAGGCAACACAGAGATAGGACACTGGCAAGTGACCGGGTCCCTAGAACGCTAGGGATATCGGAGGCAATACAGATACGACACTAGCAAGTGACCGGGTCCCTAGGATGCTAGGGATAGCGGAAGCAACACAGATAGGACACTGGCAAGTGACCGGGTCCCTAGAATGCTAGGGATAGCGGAGGCAACACAGATAGGACACTGGCAAGTGACCGGGTCCCTAGAATGCTAGGGATAGTGGAGGCAACACAGATAGGACACTGGCAAGTGATCGGGTCCCTAGAATGCTAGGGATAGGGGAGGCAACACAGATAGGACACTGGCAAGTCACTGGGTCCCTAGAACGCTAGGGATAGTGGAGGCAACACAGATAGGACACTGGCAAGTGACCGGGTCCCTAGAATGCTAGGGATAGTGGAGGCAACACAGATAGGACACTGGCAAGTGACCGGGTCCCTAGAACTCTAGGGATAGCGGAGGCAACACCCCGACTGGATACTGATAGTTGACCGGATCCCTAGTACGCTAGGGAATGGCAGTAACTGTAACTACTCGGAACTAAGTCTCCCAGGTGATCTAATGAGTGAAAGGCCAAGCAGGCGCAGTAGCAGAAATCGCTGAGTAAAGAGAGCAAGAGTAACAGAGCTCACGGTACTTACACAGAAGCATCAGAAGCCAGAATGTCAGATCGGTACACACGGCGGTAGTCCACCAGTCTTAGTCAGCAACGGTAGTGGGTTCTCAGCCAACGCCAGTTCAGTACATACTGAGGTAGTCAGCCAATCATAATCAGAAAAGGTAGCGGGTTCTCAGCCAAAGCCAGTTCGGTACACACGGAGGTAGTCAGCCAGTCCTAGTCAGCAACGGTAGAGGGTTCTCAGCCAAGGCCAGTTCAGTACACACAGAGGTAGTCAGCTAGTCCTAGTCAAAGCAATAGGAAAGCAATAACACAGGAACAACAGAAGCAAAGTCAGACGAGCCGGGTCATACACAGAGCAGGAACACGCAGCAACTCAAACGCTAGATACAGGTACACCACGAAAGGGCGCTGAAAGAACGACAGGGCACGATATAAAAAGGCTAGCCCTGGGCAGAGCCAGAACCCAGTGACCAATAAGAATCATGCAGGGTGAAACCTGGAAGTAGCAATGTCGCCCTGCAGCTAAGATCACGGGCACCGTGATACGGTGGTAATAAGGTACTAGGTCTACCTGCAGAACTGTGAGACTGGCTGAAGTGTCACTCTGAAAATTACTCAAACAAATTCCTACAATTATTTTTAATGTTAAACACAGAAACAAAGGTGACTTTCCCTTTCTGTGGTAATAAGGTACTTGGCCTGCCTGCAGAACTGTGAGGCTGGCTGATGTGTAACTCTGAAAATTATTCAAACAAATTCTTAATATTTTAAATTTTTTGCACAGGAACAATGATGACTCTCCCTTGCAGTGGCAATAACGCACTAATGCTGGCCGCCTGCCTATGCCTAATGCTAACTGCCTGCTTACATAACAACTGGACACTCTCTATCTCCTTCTTCTCTCTCTGAGCTCCAATAACACAATGAGGAAATGCAGGCTGTCTGCCTGGGTGTCTGTGTCATTAGTCCAACCCCCATCATGAAACAAAGATGCCAATTGGAATATAGACAAAGCTGGAAAGTAGCTCATGAAATGGAGAAGCTAATTGGACTAGAGATATGGAGGGAAAGTATGGAGGGAAGTAATCGAGTGCAGGTAGTAGTCTCCGAATTTCCAAAAGTTTTGATGACAATCGGACCAGAGCTAGTCGGATTCGTATTTTTTTTGGCAAACGACCCTTGCCTGTCAGAAAGTCCGAATGTCACCAAATGACCCCATTTTTTTTCTCAAATTACGAATGCCGCCGAACCGAATTGCTCAATTCTACTATATAGATTATATTTGTCTTGAGTTTAGAAATACCCAATGTTTACATGTTTTCTAATGTTTTTGCCAAGTTATATGGCAATAACTAAAAGTAGCAAAAATTGAGGTGTTCTAAAACTTTTGACTGGTAGTGTGTATATATATATATATATATATATATATATATATATATATATATATATATATATATATATATACTGTACAGATAGATTGATATAGCGATAGATAGATAGATAGATAGATAGATAGATAGATAGATAGATAGATAGATAGATACTTTAGAAATAAGGATAGCCAGCACAGTAGCAGGCTTAAAGTGATAGTAATGTTTCACAAAAACAGCAGCTCCAATTAATCTTCATAGTATTTGATCCATAGAGAGTGTTATTTCATTACTGTGAGTGTTGTAGTTCAAAAGTAATTGAATGATTAAGTTTCCCATTCCTGCCCCTTTTACCTAGTGTAAGACCCCACTCCTCAGATGTGGAATCCAGTCCATAGATCAGACAGCTCACATCAAGGGTCAATATTCTTACTGTGAGAACAATGAAAACCCTACCCCCCTTGACAGATTTTTCAGCTTTTTCCCCTTATCTTTATTGAAGATTGTTCCTCTCTGCAATCTACCTGGACAATCCTTGCTGCTCTAAGCTGAGCAGTGTTACATCAGTAGAAGGGGTGGGAGGGGGATACTTTATCATTCAATTACTCTTGAACTACAACACTGACAGAATTGAAATAACACTCTCCAAGACTCAACTACTATGATTATTAATTAGAGCTGCTTTTATTATGAAACATTACTATCCCTTTAAACAGAGAAAATCCTGAGAAATATATGTGTGTGTGCACAGGACTCAAGCTAGTCATAGGACTCAGGCTTGTCAAAAACAGGTATAAAACATACAGGTTCCTGGTGAGCTCAAAATAGTTTTTATTAGTAGTGTTCAATTAGTTACTTGTGTGTATAGTCAGGGGAGCTGCAAGAACGATATTTTGGCTAACTATAGTAAACAAAAAGAGGTTGTCTGCACATCAAACCCTGAGTTTTACAAACAAGCAGCCTAGGACTTGCTAAAAATAAAACAGTGAGGTTTAGTGTCATGTTTTTGGCCAAAAACATGGAAAGCTTCCTGCCCCATCAAGACACCCCAGATTAAGGCAAGCCCCTATCTGCCTTCAATATGTGAACATGTTTTTAGTATAATGCAGTTAAAAACAGTGATCCCACCTTACCTCTACTGTGAGCAAAACCTGTGTGAGGAAAATGAGGGAGGCATTTATACCTTCCTTAATTCGGCTATCATCCTGATTGGGGGAGCTACCAACCAAGAGAGGAGGAGCCAAAACCTACCAAAATACATACGAAAAGTATTAAACATACAGGTTCCTGGTGAGCTCAAAATAGCTTTTATTAGTAGTGTTTATCCCTTTGAGTGCCAAAGAGGTATGCAACGTATTGCTCTGCAATGCGTCGCGTACCTCTCTGGCAATCAAGGGGTTAATTAGTTACATAAGTGTATAGTCAGGAGAGCTCCAAGAACAATATTTTGGCTAACTATAGTAAGTAAACAAAAAGAGGTTGTCTGCGCATCATAACCAAGTTTTACAAAAAAAGCAACCTATGACTTGCTACAAATAAAACAGTGATGTTTAGTGTCGTGTTTATGGCCGAAAACAATCCCTGACTTTTTTTGCAGGAAAAAGCTCTAAGTAAAGGGTCTACCTTCCTTTCCCTTTTTCACAGCCAACCAGTGCACAGTACAGTCACTGATGATTACACTGTGAGTGCCCCAAGGGAAAAATATTCACGCACCTATTATTTAAGTGATGGGAGAGGTAGAGAGGAATGGACTTCTTCTTCTTCTCCAGAATCAGCTTCACTGGCTGGGGCAGTTGATGCTGCTGTCTCATAATCATCACTGAAGCTACTAGGATAATTGATGGCAAGTGGAGCAGGCCCTGGTCCCATAATGCTGCTTAAAGAAGTCGGTCTTATGGTGGACACTATTCTCAGATTGTGGCATACTAGCCTGCTCATCACCATCCTGCTGGATGATGTTGGGGACTTGGCCTCATTGGGTCTGGAGAATATGGCTTCAGTCCCTTCAGCGCTGATGGCACCATTGCTAGTGTTAGTGACTGATTTTTCCTTCCCAGAACCACTAGCCTCAGGGTTCAGCAAGCTTCTCTTTTGTTAAAACAGTGGTGGTGGTCATAGTGTCAGTCAAAACTATGAACCACTGAGTAAACACCAGGGGTGGACTAACAGGACCCAGGGCCCCTGGTACAAAAAGAGGTCTGGGCCCTCTGCAGAAATAAAATCATTGGCACCTCCCCATGGCATCATAAGCCCCACCCCATTACATCATTAACCCCACCCCATGACATGCATATATAAGAATAAAAAAAAAAAAAACCTTACACTGCTGGCTAGCTTCTTGCCGGTTGGCTGGAGGCTGCTATTCAACTGGGTAGATAGCTTGAGGGTGCTTGGCTGGCTGGCTGGCTGGCCTGAGGGCTGGCTGGCCTGGTGGCTGTGCCTGTAGCAAGTAATGGTTCATCTATAATTTGCAAAAGTGTGGTGGCCTGGGGGGTACTGAATGGCCTGAGGAGGTACTGGACCAGGTCCAGTACCCCCCAGGCCATCCAGTACCCCCCAGGACATCCATTAACCCCCCCAGGCCATCCAGTACCCCCCAGGCCATCCATTAACCCCCAGTACATTAAGTACCCCTCCAGGCCATCCAGTTACCCCCTCCAGGCCATCCAGTTACACCCCTAGCCATCCAGTTATCTCCACCCAGGCCATGCAGTAGCCCCCCAGGACATCCATTACCTCTCCCAGGCCATCCAGACCAGTAGCCCCCGCAGGCCATCCAGTACTACTGGCTTACTGTACTAGGCCTGGCTTACCTGTGCTGCCTTGTGTGAGTGGCGGGTCTTCTGTCAGTGTCACTTCAGCACTATGGTCAGATTTCTGGGTCCTCCTGGTGAGGTGAGTCACTGAGTCCAGTAGTCCTTCCTGTTGGACGCGTGTCTTCCCTGGCAGGCTGTAGGTTCACTCACATGATGTCCCCTGTGGCAGACTCCAAGTGCTGCTGATTCTCGCTGACTGAGTCCCACACTGCCCCACCATCATCACACACAAGCTGCGCACACTAAATGGTCAAACAGGCATGCGCAGAACAGAGGAAGAGGCACATAAAAGCACTTGCTGCCAGGCAGAGGCGTAAGTAGAAGCCACCGGGCCCTGGTGCAAGAATTGCCATGTGCCCTCCCCCGACCACATTGGCCCCTTCAACCACATTGGCCACCTCCACATTGCCCCCCAATCTCCAAATTGCCCTTCATCTCCACATTGCCCCTTCCACAATGTCCCCTTCATCTCCACAATGTCCCTTCATCTCCACATTGCCCCTTCCACAATGCCCCCTTCATCTCTGAGTAGGAACATCAGCCAGAACCGGGTCAATCACGGAGCCGGAACGTCAGCCAGAGCCGGGTCAATCACAGAGCAGGAACGTCAGCCAGAGTCGGGTCAATCATGGAGCAGGAACGTCAGCCAGAGCAGGGTCAATCACTGAGGAGGAACGTCAGCCGGAACCGGGTCAATCATGGAGCAGGAATGTCAGCCGGAACCGGGTCAATCACGAGCAGGAACAGCAGAATAGTCAGACGAGCCGAGTCGGTACACAGTAATGCAGGAACACAGCAACAAAGGCGCAGTATCAGGAACACCACGAAAGGGCACCTGACAGGTGCCATAGACCCAGTATATAAAGGAATATCCTGGGCGGGCCAATCAGCCTCCTCCAATGCACAGGTACCATCACAGAGAGTGACAGGGAATAACAGGGACCATGATACTTTCTCCTGACGATTGTGTCAGTTCACTGTGTTGCAGAGTTACATGCTCTGTCCTGTAAACCACCCTATTTGGTGTTTTACAAGGACAAGGAGGTGCTTCACACTTCTCAGGAGTTTCTGCCGAAGGTGGTCTCTGAGTTCCACATCAATCAGGAGATTGTGGTGTCCTCTTTCTGCCCAAACCCCACCTCTGACAAGGAAAGGGATCTCCACTTGTTAGATGTGGTGTGTTGTCTCAAGTTTTAAGTATATCGCAATCATGCAATCAAACACGTTGTTCGTCATTCCTGAGGGTCCTAGGGCAGGAAGACCTGCATCCAAGGTGACTATTGCTTCTTGGATCAAGTCTACTATTTGTAAGGCTTATGAACTGAGGAAGAAGCCTATCCCTTTCAGGGTCACGGCTCATTCTACTCCATCTATTGGGGCCTCTTGGGCTTACAAGAATCAGGCCTCCACTGATCAGTTATGCAAGGTGGCCACTTGGTCGTCTGTGCACACCTTTTCGAAGCACTACCTTGTTCATGTGTTGGCATCGGCTGACGCCAGCTTTGGGAGGAAAATCCTAGAGGCAGTATTGCTTATCTAGGATTTTCCTTCATTCTTAGTGCTTCCTTCACTTTTGAGCCTGTTGGTTCTGGTTTAGTCTGCTGTGTAACGTTCCTGGGGTGCTGTTACCTCTCTTTCAGTGTCCGTTGACACTTCAGTTGTTGTTGGGTTATCTCTGATCTGATGGTTCATATCTGCACTGGTGACTTTGGGGGCCTTGCGCCTGGTCCTTGCCTTCTTCCCACCTCTGGGAAACTTAATGGTTGGACATCCCAGAGTTACCAGTAACCTGTATTGGACGACAGAGAAAAGAGGATTTTAGTCTTACCTGTTAAATCCTTTTCTCCTAGTCCATACAGGTTACTGGTCTCCCACCCTGTCAAGAGATCATGCTTGGCTCTCCTGTGGCAGACTGTGGGGGTCCTTCGGGGTCATGCTCACAGGAGTCTTCTTCCCTTCTACTATCTAGTCATAGTTAGTGTCTCAAATCTTTCTGGAGCTGATTGGCTAGCTGCAACCAAGGAGGGAAGGGAGGTTCCACCCCCTGCATACACTTTGAGAATTGGTCCTGTCTACTAAGGGGCGGATCGCCTCCCAGAGTTACCAGTAACCTGTATGGACTAAGAAAAAAGGATTTAACAGGTAAGACTAAAATCCTTTTATCCATTAAGTTCAGCCTTTGCCATTTTACCCTTTTTGTTGAAATAACAATTTCTAATTATGCTCCAAGTGGTTAAAAAACTCCCGACTTCAAAATGCAATTGCATGTCTCACTGGATTTATAGTTTAACCATCTATTATGAGCTAGACAGGTGTCCAATTATTTGAAAAAAATATCAACGGCATTTGCCAACATAACCTTGTAAGGCAAGGAATTCCACATCCTTACTGTAACAAAAGCCCTGCCTTTTCTTATTTTAAAGTGGCTTCACAATTTATTAGCACATATCAGAGTACATCTCAACCAGAGCATACCTTCTAAGGACACAATTTTTATGCCCCCCCCCATAGTAAGAAAAATAAAGAGTTTTGCTCCTTTTTCCTTTGTGCCCACCATCGCCTCACCTGGAAGCAGAGAAATGGCATATCTCAAAATACCCACACATTTCCATACCTTCCATCAATTGGTGTTCATGGTGCAAAACAACCATCTAAAAGTGCAAAGAACTTTCTATACAAGCATACATTGTGCACAGTATCTGCTTTGTGGCTGTTTGTGCATATTTATTCTCTGCCCTGCATTTAAAATGTTGAAAAGAGTCATTGTTATTCAACAATAATTATTCAAAATCAGCATCAGCCTCTTGATAAACATACATACATTATGGGAGAATGGGTTAATTACATCTCAGAGTTGACAGTCACGTTCTCCAATAGTCACTGGGATGTGATTGTTCTGTATTGATTATTTCTTCTCCCAGTGAACTGATCACTAGTGAATGTCAGCAGGTTACACTGACTCTGAAGAGCTGATCACAACACCAGTATCGTACTGATAAATGTGCCCCAGTGTGTTCCACAACAGATACCCATGCATTCAATACAATTTGATATTTATAATAAAGAAATTGTATATCATATTTTTAAATTGCTGCTACACAGTAGTGTTATATATCTGTTTGATCAGTCCTCATTATCAATATAAGTATTTGGTCCTAAAGCCCCAATAGGTTACCCAGCATGCACAATTGATTTACAAACTGAGAAACAATGAACATTAACTGAAACAAAAGGGACCATTTGTATGCTCCTTTATATTATATTGTTTCACACACATTATATATATATATATATATATATTTAGTATATACCAATCGAAAAAGCACTCTCAGGACTTATTGTTCCGTGAAAAAGTGGAGTTTATTTTAACAGATCAACATTTCGGTTATCTCTTAGTAATCTTCATCATGATGAAGATTACTAAGAGATAACCGAAATGTTGATCTGTTAAAATAAACTCCACTTTTTCATGGAACAATAAGTCCTGAGAGTGCTTTTTCGATTGGTATATACTATAACATTGGCTGAAATCCTAGCACCCAGGCGATGGACTTCTAAAGCGAGAGTGCCTCTTTCAAATTTCTGTTTTATATATAGATATATAGATATATATATATTTTTTTATATACTGATCCACTTTTCATTTGTGCATACGGCACTAGAAGCATTGAAGTAAAGTAGGATATAGAGATGTATCCAACATATTGGGGCTGATGAGAAAATTATGTGAAATAATAACAAACATTATCCTAATGCTTGAACATTTAAATCTGGCTTTTAACCACTTGAATGCTAGGGAGCCTCTAGCATGCAAGTGGTTAAAAGCCCCATTTAATCAATGGATATTTTTATTTGTCCCCAAAGGTGCAGTTGGTTTACTCTAGATTTATGATACTTTTCTTGACACCTCAGAATCACAATGAATAAATTCTTTTGGGACTACTCTAGCATCCAGAGGGTTAACACTACCTTGCTGCAAAATACATTTAACCCTTTCAGTGCTAGAGAGATATCCAACGCATTGTGTAGCAATGCATTAGATACCCCTCTGGCACTCTCAGGGTTAAGATTCTGTGCATACGAACAGAGCCAAAGGTCTGTAAAAAGTAATTTCATGCACACTGGCTCACAGATTTACATACAAATAAATTAATGGAATTGGTTAATGTTTATCAGCACATATTTGAAACAGAGTTGAAATTTTAAAATAGTATTTTCCTGTTACAAATGTTTTATATACCTCATCAATATTCATAGTTTGATGCAGAACAATATTTAATCTTTTCAGTGCCAGAGGGGTATACAATGCATTGCTTAACCCTATGGCACACAGAGGGTTACTTAACTTGCATAAACAGAAAATATAGCAGAACAGACTGAACTGATGTTGGCTAGTTGAGCCAAATCTCACTAGATATTTTATTTCCTCACTCATTGGCAATCTACTTACATACAGACATAAAGCAGTATGCATAAAAGTTGTGTCATTTTGAGTCAAACCAGCTGCACCATAGCAGACAAATACAAATTCCCACTGATTTCAATTGTGATGTTAAACTCCCTGAATGCTAGAGATTTCACTAATACATTGTAGAGTGATGGGCTGGTGACCTCTTAGCATTCAAGGGGATAAAATCCCCATTTAAATCAATGGGAATTGTATTTGTTTCCTATGGTGTTGGTGGTTTTCCCAGAACAGCACTATTTTGCTTTTATACATAATACCCAAAGTATTGCAATTCAGCTAAGAAGAGCAGCGAGGAACTAAAGGCCATATGCACATGCCAAAAAGTGGATTCCTTCTGGGGCTAAACCAATTGCACCATGGGGAACTAATGCAAATTGTTTTACTTTTTGAATGCTAGAGAGATTTCCAAATATTTACTTTGCTGTAGCCTGGAGACCTTTGTAACAACTAAGAGATAACTCAATGGGAATGATTGAAGATGTTATCTATTGAGAAAAGGCTTGAGGGCAAAATTACAGGACTAAACTTTTTTTATGAAAAAATATTTACTGTAGGGAGTTCCTGATAGCATGAACATATTTGCAATAAATTATTTAATTACTAAAAAAAATATATCTTAGCGCTAAAATAAAAAGATAAATAACATTGAATTTATCTATTTCTAATATACGAGCATCCAAATGATCGGAATAAATAAACTTGTAAAAAATTGTATATATTTATTGAATTACAAAATGTAATATAAATGGGAAAAATAAAAATATATAACACTGATATCCTAAAAACCCGTTATTACTTCTTTCCAAGACTTTTTAGGGTCAACAGGGTAACATCCATCTGTACACAGTATAATGTTCTTACAAATGCATGTATCCGGTTGACCCTAAAAAGTCTTGGAAAGAAGTAATAAGGGTTTACTGAAAAATACTTGAATATGACATTTATTATGACATCTCCCAGTCTTTTATCACATAAGCAGAACTCTCCATAATCACTGTATTTTATTATTCTTTTTTTTAGGAATTTGTTTTTATTTTTTATTCATTTTTTGTGTCCATTGTGATACTGCAGTATATTTATTTATCGTTTATCTATCTTTATATGTATAAGGTGGATGTAGTGATGCAGGCATGCTAAACATATAGGGCCGTATGTTCAAAGGGATAACGACAAAAAATTGTCATATTAAAGACAAAAATAAGTAATTGAATGCATGAACAACGTATTTTCTATAGAGTATACGACAAAAAAGTAGTAATGTCCGTTGTGTACGACACAACTCCAGAATTGACAGGCAAAGGGGCATTGCTAGGGCATGTCTAAACTATTCTCCAGTGTCGTATAGAGGAAAAGAAAATTTGTCGTAACTAACGACAAAAAAATGTCTTTCAAAAGACAAAGTTTGTATGTTAAGAAAAAAGTGGAGGGAATGTGTTCTGAATGTGAGAATTTTTGTCTTTAATTAAGACACTTTTGTCGTTAGTTAAGACATTTTTAAAGACATTTTTGTCTTTAGTTAAGACATTTTTAAGACATTTTTGTCATTAGTTAAGACATTGTCATTCCATACGACAGTTTCAGTCAGGACAAACGACATATTTCCAATCACAACCGACACTCTCTGAAAATATTAATGATCCCAAAGACACTGTACTTTGAAAAGTCGTTACAAATGACAAAAGCTATTTCTCTACTTCTTTGAACATATGGCCCATAGTATTCCTTAGTGTGTTGGCTCTTTTTTGGGGCCCCTGAAGCGCTACAACTTGCTGCGTGTTTCCATTTCCACATCCATACTTAGGGTTTTATAATACATTTTCTCGCTAATAGTGCAATACAGGGGCGGTTACAAAGTCTTTTTCTCAGGTATGCATGTCGCATGAGGATAGGATTATTGAAGTACGAGGATTTGGTTGATCAATATATCTTTTGGGCTGTAACATTTGTAATATCTTGTTTTGTTTTGGTGCCCTCCAACTTCTCCAATAGCTTAGTGGATCAGAGTTTAGTTTGATCCGATTCAGTGTGCTGGGGAATGTAAAGGGGAATGCAATTCAATACAATGGGTTTTTAGGATATCAGTGTTATATATTTTTATCTTTCCAATTTATATTACATTTTGTAATTCAATAAATATGTAAAATGTTTAACAAGTTTATTTATTCCCATCATTTGGACACTCATATATTAGAAATAGATAAATTCACTGTTATTTATCTTTTTATTTTAACACTAAGAAATCTTTTTTGGTATTGTTGTATTTGTTTAACACTTCTTAGATGAAGTAAGTGATTTATCTTACAACAGCTGTTCACTTTGATATAGTTTATATTATTTTGTGTAGTGCTCACTTTAGTTTAATACTTTTTTAAATTATTTAATTAATAACAATTAACAATAAGCCCTACCAGGGTTTCATAGCAATTTCCAATTTGTACTTAGTCATATGGTTTATGTGTCATTTATGTAGTCAGACTCTATAATAGCATTCTGAGGGGGATGCATAAAAGTGGATGGGGTACATCCATGCTGAGGTCTGTAATAGCATGCTTTGAGTCCACTGCACATGTGTGCTCACATTAGCACATAGAAGCACAAGTACCTCTGCAAATAAACATGTTACTCCATCCATGAGATGGTGTATAAGTAGTGCCTAGTTTCTTTGCAACCATTTAATAAATAGTTGGTGCATGGGAACAGAGAAGCTGCACATTTCACAGCCATTTGCACATGCATTTTAACTTTGAGCATAGGAGCAACTTGGCTGCAGAGTCTGCTTTATGCATACACTGTGTGCACAATTATTAGGCAAGTTGTATTTTTGAGGATTATTTTTTTTATTGAACAACTACAGTGCTTACATCAATCCAAAATGTTAAGAAACCTTAAACTTGAATATTTAAGAAAGTAAAAGTGAGGTTTTGGCTTTCTTAGGAGAATATCTATGTGTGCACAATTATTGGGCAGCTATTAGTGTGCAGAATTATTATGCAACTAAATGAAAAATGATCATTTTCCCATCTTACGTGTGTATTTTCATCTATTAAAGTGAGAATACTAAACAAACAACTCAAAATGTTTGTGACATTTCCAAAATAAAAATCAGTGACCAATATACCCACCCTTCTTTTCAATAAAAGTCATAAGCCTTCCATTCATGGAGTCTGTCAGTTTCTGTTGACAATCTACTTTTTGTGCAGCAGCAACCACAGCTTCCCAGACACTGTTCAGAGAGGTGTACTGTTTTCCTTCAGCGTAAATCTGCTGTTTAAGAAGGGCCCACAAGTTCTTAATAGGGTTTAGGTCAGGTGAGGAAGGGGGTCATGTTATTATTTTATCATATTTAAGGCTTTTACTGGCTAGCCACTCAGTGGAGTACTTCTATGCATGAGATGGAACATTATCCTGCATAAAAATCATGGTCTTCTTGAAAGATGCAGACTTTTTCCTGTACCACTGCTTGAACCACTGCTTGAAGAAAGTGTCTTCTAAAAACTGGCAGTAGGTTTGGGAGTTGAGTTTGAGTCCATTTTCAACCCAAAAAGGGCCAACTAGCTCATCTTTGATAATACCAGCCCATACCAGTACCCCTCCTCCACCTTGCTGGCTTCTGAGTCAAAGTGGAGCTCTGTACTGATCCAGCCACGGGCACATACATCTGAACTGTCAAGAGTCACTCTCATCTCATCAGTCCATAAAATCTGTCTACAGATATTTCTTGGCCCAGTCTTGAGGTTTCAACTTATGTGTCTTGTTCAGTGGTGGTCGGGTTTCAGCCTTCCTTAAGGTGGCCATGTCTCTGAGCACTGAACACCCAGTACATCTGGACACTCCAGGCAGTTTGCAGTTCTAGAATATGACAGCACTGGAGAATAATGGGTTCCTGGTAGCTTCATGTTTGATTATTCTCAAATCTCTGGCAGTCAATTTGTGTCTTTTGTTGTCAACACGTTTTCTATTGACTATTTGCAACAAAATGTTTGATGGTTCTGTGATCACGCCCCAATATCTTAGCAATTTCAAGAGTGCTGCATCACAATTTTTGACTTTTCATAGTCAGTTATATCTCTTTTTCTGCCCATTTTGCCTGAGGAAATGAAGCTGCCTAATTATTATGCACACCTTGACATAGGGTGTTCATCTCCTTAGGCAACACCTTCCCTCATTAAACAAATACACATCGCCTTATGATATGCTTAAATCCAATAAGCATTGAAGTTTATACAGCTTGGAGTTGGAAAATATGCATAAAAATGATGATATGGTCAAAGTACTTGCGTGCCTAATAATTGCGCACACAATATATAACTGGTCCTCTGTAGTGAAATACAAACTTTGCTGAATTTGACCATCCTCCTTAAAGTTCTTACATCGAAGGCTGCTATTTAAAGTATGAAAAAGTGTTATAGATCAGTTGTCATTTGCACCAGTAACAGTCTGTGTTTCATTTGTTTGTCGTGTGAATGACTTGATCTTCTTCTAGCTGATGCATACTGAGTGAAATGAGGCTGCTCTTTATTGGAAACATTGCCACTTCTGCATGAGCAGATCTGATGAAGGGCAAATCATGCAAAAACAAAAACTTGTTAGAATGAGCAGGCATCATAGTAAACATTTTATTTGTTATCTTTTTCTTAAAATATACATGTTCCTGGTGAGCTCAAAGTAATATTTATTAATAGTTTTCTATTATTTCTTAAAAGACGAAACTTGGTATAATGTTAGCCATAGAAATACAGGAGGCAAACATTGTCAAGTTGATACATTTATTGGCTAACTAAGCAGATTTAGGATGTAAGGTTTAAAGACCTCTCAAGTCTCTTCCTCAGTCATGTTATACAGATACATATGAAAGCATCTCTCTTAAATACAAGTACACATTGAATTTTTAGAACAGAAATCAGATTAGATTAGCTCAGTCCAGACCCAGATTCTTTGATCAATCAGTGGTAAAGGAGTGTGATGTAAATTGCAGTCATCCCATAGGCTTGGCTGGAAGCCAGACCGAGTGGACACAACCTGCCTGAGCTTCGTACCTCAACTCTAAATCTACCTACATCTACCCATCCGAAATTGGATTTAGATTTAATTAGGTGTATGCCTTGATGTCCCACACTTGGAGCTACACGGGGATGTCTTGATCTCTGCGCTGGGCCATGGAGCTATCAATATAAGTGATGTGAGGCCCATACTGCATGTGAGGCCTGTGGATTGAACAACCTCGCTTAACTACGTCTGGAGGATCGGAGTCTACAGACACTCTCTGTGAGTGGATAACCTATCTTGTCCTCCCGACAGGAGATGCTATTGATTTGATTAGCCCGGTCACCTGGTGTGGAGCAGTGGAACACGGAGGATCTGGCATCTTGGAGGTGGGGAGAGGAAGACCTCTGGGGAATGATTGGTGTCTGCTCAGTAACTCAGGAGCCTGTTCGATCGTCAGCTGTGGTTAAAGGAGGGTGAACGGTGAGGGGAAGTGCTGGAACTTACTGTGCTTCCTACTGACGATGGAGTGCAGTTCTACTCACGCTCCTGGCTTTCCTGGACAGATAGTGAGTATCCCTAATGGACCTGGCAATGTTTATGCTGCATACACAGCAGTGAATTCCTTTGCCAATGCCCGTTTCTCTCTGCACCTTCCCTTAGAGCGCCATCCTTTTATTTGTTTTCTGACCCAGTTTCCCCTCCCTCCCCATAGGCCTACTGTATACTGATGCCATGAGGAGACCAACCTGAGTGGCAGGGGAGCAGTTTATATTTACCCTGGCCTGGTGCCTCTGACCTGGATGTAGGAGTTGCTGTGGGAACTATACTGACCAACGACCACCTAAAACTCTGTTTGTCTATCTCTCCTATGTGTGTGAGCCCCATCTCTCCCATATATGGCTGGGGCTATCTGCTGGTCTTCGCTTGCTTCACTTCACTGGATCTTTGAGATGTGAATTGGGGTAACACTGTCCTCTATTCAGTCAGGAATTAATCTGCACTGACCGCCTTGGAAATACAGGAACTGTAACAGAAATTGCACTGCTCAACGCTCATCAGAGACCCTGTTTGTCATCTTTTCTTATGCATATGACCTCCATCTTTCCCATGTATGATTAAAGCTACTTGCCACCTGTCTACTGTTCCACTAAAGAACTACTGGCTTTATGAAGTGCGATTGGGCCAACGTTACCCTCTCTTCCTTGTGCTAGACACCTTGGAAGTGAAAAGTGGAGACTTTGCTCAGTGCAGGGCCTAGTGCTTATACTCTTAGTCTAAATGCAATTGCATGATCTATATGGACCACCACATACTCCAACTCCTGTCTGTCTTGCTGCCCTGTTTGTGTGACCCCCCCCCACCCCATGTATAACTGAGGTCACTCAGCACCCTAGTGTTACCTTTACTTGATCTTATTTTCATACTATTACACTGGATGCTTTAGTTGCTATGAAGTAACTCTCTTCTGATTTCCCAGGGTGTTTAGTTTCTCCCTGCACGGCCTTGAACTATTACGATACTTATCACAGTGTCGTTCTGTCCCTGTTACTTGGCATTATGGGTAAAAGGTTAAATCAGGTGACATTAAAAACAGGCTTAGCCAGTTCGCCAGGAGGCAGATGGAGGAGGGCGAGGTTCAGGCCATTATGGAACAATCTTTGGCCCCATCTTCACCTTCTCTTTCCTCTGACCCTGAAGAGAGCTCTGATTCACATTTTGCAGAATTAATGGCAGCCATTTCTAATTGTCAAAACGTCCTAACCACTAATATTGACTCTGTACAGATGGAATTGAATTTGCTGCAAGCTGATCAACAAAATATGAGGGAAAAGGTGCTGGAGACCCAGAGACGGGTCTCTACAGTGGGAGACTCTCTTCACCCTATTAGTGAATCGCTTGAAGCACTGAAACAACAAGTTAAGGCATTACAGAAAAAAGCTGATGATCTTGAAAATAGGTCACGCCGCTGTAATATCCGTATCAAATACGCCATGCTATACCCAGCTAAAGTTTGTGTAGTTCACAATGGAAACACGTCCTTCTTTACGTCTGAGGTTGAGGCTATGAATTGGATCGAGGCTTTGTAGGTGAGAGTTATGTCTATGTTTGGTGGCTTACACTTCACAGTGCTAATTTGTGCATAATGATGCTCCATGGACTCTCAGGAACTGTCCCCCATGGTTGTCACTGTGGGTATTGGAGTATGCACGATGATATATGGACAGTTCTTATCTTGGGGCTGTATTATGCGCCCAATTATCCTCTGAGAATTCGGTGGTTGCCCTCTATGGAGAACTACTACACACCTGCCCATATGGAATCAGTGAAGGATTGAATCACTACCCACGCTTTTCTTTTCAGATCCAGATACATGAATCTGATATCATGGGACTCTCTACGGTTGGAGCCAGATATAATGTGTAATTAATTCCATAATTTAATTTATCAAGGTGGGGGTTATGTACATGTTCCAAGACAAGCATTTCAATCCTAAGCATATATGCATTTGTTGATTTAAAGTGTGTGGGGGGGTGAAAGTCTTTATATTGATACAATATGTGAATAATCTCAATGCATAACGGTTAATGTATAGAGGGCTGTGCTATGCGTTATATGTTCTCTGGAGGTGGGGATATGTCTCATAGACATATGTGTATTTATGGGCATGCTGTGGGAAAAAGAGTGATGAGACATACCCCTGGATATAGGTTTATACCCTCTTCAGGTTTACTTTAGTTGATCCGATATGGGGGTCTATAATAATGGATGTGAGAATACAATATGTGAACCCACTCAAATGTACACCTGTCAATGTATATGGGGAGGTAGCTTCTGCTCTCTAGACATACGGATGTGACCCTTAATTATGTGTGTCTCTGGACATGCGGTGTGACTATACAGAACTTTATATGATGGTGTAGCAAAACCTCATGGGTCATATGTAGTGGGGGTGACCCCAGGGGTTGTGGGATATTTCAGTTGCACCTGGAACAACTTATGTGACCACATGTTCCATTGTCATCCGTGCTATCTTATGTAATGGTACTTTATAATACAGTATATTATATGGATGGTAGGGTGACTTCTTTATGATTGGTAAAGGTTGTGGGTTCACGTGTTTTGTTTGTTTTGATACTAAAATTACTTGTACTGGGTGCAGTTTTTTGGGATAGATGGCCAGCCTCTGTCTCCCCTGCCACACTGATATATTGAGGCCTTTTGCCTGACATAGGATTTTGTAAATGGTCAGTGGGATGATGTGCCGCGGGGGAGAGGATGTGTGGTCATCTCAAACTGCCACCCTGGATCCTCGTTTGTTGAGGGGCTGGGTTGCTTGGGAGGGTTTTTGGAAGGCACTGCTGTTTAGTCCATAGTAATCTATATGATATGGCTAATTGCGCCAGCTGCGTTGTTGTATCGCCTGATGGTATTGGGTGGTGCGGCGATGTAATTGGTATGAGTCGCCATGGACACCCATGGGACTACTTGTATGCTTTGTAGCTGTTACTTATTTTTTTATCATTTCAACTGTTTAAGTTGTGCGGTTCATTATGCGGGAGGCATCCCGGGTCTGGTTTGGGATTTCCCTAGGAATTCCTGTTAGAGTATGGGTCCTCTTCCGGTTGGGGTTGGATGAGGACAGGGAGGGGGGGTTTAGTTTTTGTAAAGGGTTGGGAAATAG
Source organism: Rhinophrynus dorsalis (assembly GCA_037306005.1). Lineage (NCBI taxonomy): Eukaryota > Metazoa > Chordata > Amphibia > Anura > Rhinophrynidae > Rhinophrynus > Rhinophrynus dorsalis. The sequence goes on from CM074718.1 coordinate 144,351,617, forward strand.
GATGGGAACAGTTTGTAGTGGGGTATATCCCTGCTCTCTGGGAGACGGGCGAGCTGCATGCATTTATTTTAATGGCTATGGCTAGTAAACTGATCACTATCACCTCCTGGAATGTCAGGTGTCTAAATTATAGTATTAAACACTCTCTAGTTCTGAATCATGCCAGGAAACACAAGCCAGATATTTTGCTTCTCCAGAAGACCCGCCTAAACGGTGGTAACATTTTGGCTCTTAAGAAGTCATGGGTGGGGCGACACTATCATGCAACCTTTTCTACTCATGCAAGGGGGGTCTCTATTCTGGTTAGTAAGTCCCTGCAATACGAATTGGTGGATTTGAAGTCTGACCCATTGGGTAGATACATCTTTTTGGACTGCTTGGTTTCTGACATCCCGGTTATTGTAATGAACATCTACATTCCTCCACCTTTTGTGCCTGAGGTCCTACAGGAGGCTCTCCTATATGTGTCTGCAAGGCCTGGTCATTGTCTTGTTGTCATGGGGGACTTTAATACATTCACTGACATTGAATTAGACAGGATGGGTGCCAGGTCAGGTGACTCTTTGACTTCTAGACTTACATTTCTAAGTATTATAGAGGATATGAACCTCACTGACGAGTGGAGAACCCTTCAACCTGGTACTAAGGAATACTTGTGTCATTCTGCCACTCATAAATCACTGTCTAGAATTGATCATACTTTTGTTTCCAATCATGCATGGCATATGGATGAAGACTGTTCTTATTTACCTAGAGTGGCCTCGGATCATTCTCCAATGCGCCTACATCTTCGTATGGGTAGAGACTTCTCGACTAATAGCTAGTGACTCCGGCCATATTGGCTATCTATTGATCACATTGCTACAACTCATGGGGTTGCTCTGGCGGAATATTTCTGTTTTAATGAGGGCTCTGAGACACAAGGAATGGTCTGGGAAGTGGCGAAGGCTGTGGCAAGAGGTTCACTTGTTTCATTAATTGCTACACACACAAAACAAACAAGAGATAAAATAGGCCATTTAGAGAGGGAAGCTAGCACAGCAAAAAGAATATGTGTTGACAAAAGTGACCGTATTTCATATGACTCCTTTTTACTTGCTTCAGCTGCATACTGTATAATACTGCGCTAATGGAACAGAATGAAAATTTTATGATGTTCCAGAAACAGAAATTGTTTGAGAATGGGGATAGAGAAGGAAAACGTATGCCCCACTTAGGAGCCAGGGAGGGCAGACGCTGCATAACGACTATATATGATAAAACTGTGAATCTTGTACATGATGAAATGGGTGTTAACGCTGTGTTTGCAGACTTTTAATCTACTTTATACACAACACAAACCATACCTATCGACAGGTGGAGGATTATCCTGCGGCATTACCTTTTCCGTCCTTTGTATGAAGCTTTGGATGTGGGTAGGCTGCCACAATCCCTTACCCGCTTTGCATATGCATTAGTACTTCTTGTTGTCCTTTAATTGGTTTGGGGATTCGTTTAATTACTTGTTTATGGAGCATGCGTTGGTAGTTATGTCTCTACTATGTATTTGCCATTTTTTTGGTAGTTATCTATTCTGTGCATGCGCTAGTAACTTTCGTCATCTTCTAACTGTGATGGGATTTGTTGAACGATTTGTTTGTGGCACATGCGCATTCCTATTATCGGACGAACGACCAAGAGATGTATGTGTAAGTAGTTTGCTATTAATTCCAACTTGTTGGGAGTATTCTTTTGATGTTCTTGAGAAATATTAAAGGTGTTGTTTATATTCATTATGTATTTTTTCGTGCCGTTTGTGACTGAGACATGTGATATGTTTCTGTTTTCACCTTGGCTCCCGGAGAGTTTAAATATGAGCATGTTTTATTTGATGTAATCCCCTGACGAAGCCAATATGGCTATACGTGTTGGGATAGGCAGTCCTTGTTAACAGGATCCTAGATGTCTGATGTTTCGCACTGATGTCCCATTGAGGAGGTTTTTTTTATAAGCACTGGATAAGTATTTGTATTTTTCTTAAGTACACTTTAGTTCACATTTATTCACCTTATATGTAGCACTATTAGCACTTCATTTGAGCTTATCATTTATACTTTTACATTATTTGTTCCTCTATTATTGTGGGATACTTTCAGCTGTCTTATTATGCATCTTTGGTGCAATTCAGAGTATTATTGTGTAACATCATTCACATGAGGATTTTTTGTCGACATATGTTTTTAATTGTTTTTATCTTGATGTGTGTCTTTTTTTGATACCAATAAATTACTTATGTTTTTGTATTTTGTGCTTATTATTCCGAGTGCCTTTATGTGAATAAGCTACTTTTTCTGATGTGTCTACCTTGAGTGATTCTCTCTGTGTATCTTTTCCCTCTTGGCAGTTTCACATCAGATGTTGAGTTTCATGTTATATATGGCTTAAGGGAGCACCGTACTATTATAGTATAGATTATTGTAAGTTATTATATTGTTCCAGTGCCTATCCTGTTGGTAGATATTCTTTGTAGCTAAACAGACTTTTTCTTGGTATGTGTGTAGCTTTCTGTATCTAAGTGTCAATAGTCCTGGCACTGTAACCCTGGTTTATAAAGTCTCCTCTGAGTTTCTGGAGATGCTCGTCACAGTCTGACATGTCAGAACAAATGCAGTTGTATTTGAGGGCATGGCTGTATATGATCAAGTTTTTTTGTGTGTTTTGGGTGGAAGCTATTGGTTTGCGGTACAGGTAGGTGTGGATGGAGTTGTTCTTAATACTTATAGTAGTGTCTAGGAAGTTAAAGTTTGTAAATGAGTGACTGAGTGTAAGGTTGATACTGGGGTGGAATGCATTGTAGTTTTCATGGAATTTCTATTCTAAACAATGCAATGTGTACTTGTATTTAAAAGATATATTTTCAGATTTATCTGTATAAGATATCCGAGAAAGAGAACAAAGAGGTCTTTAAAGCTTGCATTCTAAATCTGCTTAGTTAGCCAATAAAAGTATCAACTCAACTATATTTGCCTCCAATTATATCTTGGCTACACATACAAAGTAAAAAAAAGGAAAGTCTGCGCATCAGATTCTGACCTTTACAAATAAATGACCTGTGGGGTTTAGTAAGATATTCTGGGCCAATATCATAAATAGCTTGCCTGCCCCGTCAAGGCACCCTACATTTAGGCAAGTCCCTCTCTGCCTCAAATCTGTAAATATGTGTTTAATTTAATGCAGTTAAAAAAAAGTAATATCATCGTTCACCTACTGTGAACAAAATCCTTTTGAGGGAATAATGTAGGTATTTATACCTTCCCTGTTCAACAATCACCTGATTTTAGGGAGCTACCAACAAACAGAGGAGGAGCCAAAACCTCCCAAATAACATACAAAAACATAAAATATACAGGTTACTGGTGAACTCAAAAGAACATTTATTAATAGTGTTCCAATAGTTACTTATATGTGTATAGTCGGGAGTGCAGCAAGGACTATATCTTGGCTATTGTTTTCTTGCATAACATTATAAGTTCTTGGATGTGAAACTATGGAATGAAGATCTCAGGGAAAGAAAAGGCTCAACTTTGCATTTAAAGCATAAAATAAAAGAAATTAAATATATAAATATTTACAACTGATAACAAAGAGTTAAAGACAAACTATCATTGTAAGCAATTGTTGATGGTATATACTCTATATTCACCCCACTCTGAGGCTGATGTACTATGTATACACTTAAGCAAGTTTACCTTGTTTTTTTTGTTATGTCTTCAACTTAACTACTTAAGGACCAGAGATGTGGGAAACATATTGTCCCTGAAGCTTAAAGGGTTAATCAGCTATAAATACATTTAGCTATTTAGCAGACATGATAACATCCTACTTTCTTTGTATAGTTAATAACTGATATGCAAATTATTTCCATCTGACTTCATGTATTAAAATCTAAAATTGATTTAATTAAATTGCTCTCTCATGCACATGTTCATTTTCCTTCCCATTAGGCAGAGTGCTTCAATAGTGCTGAATCATGGGACAATTGCAATACCATTGCACCTATACCAGACACGTGCTTCTAGAGCAAGGGTAGCCACACCTGGTCCTCAATAGCTAACAGCAGTGCATGTTTTCAGGATTTACCAGTTGCAGCACAGGTGGACTAGTTGGTGACTCTGACAATTTAATTGTTTCACCTCTGCTCGTTGATGGAAATCCTGAAAATGTGCACTGTTTGTAGCTTTTGAGGACCAGGGTTAGCTACCCCTGTGACCAGGCAGGAGGTGGATTCACAAGGCAGAGGAGGGTATTTGACAGTAACCTGATTGCCTGGGGCCTCTGTTCAGAACAGTTGGATAGTGGCATAGACAGCAGAAAATTAGGAATATGGAGCATGAGTGTAAAACAGGTCTGGAGAGAAAGTAGAGTTAAAAGGGGCAAGTCATCTTGAAAAAACTGCCTATGTATTATATTAGCCAAAACATCAGCAGATACATAGTTCTTTCTAGTCCTGCAAGTGAGCTTTCTGATTATGGAACAATATTCTAATTTATCATATGGATCTCAGTGCAACTGAGAGCAAACTGAACTGAGAGAAACGATCACTTTTTTCAGAAATATCAATTTTTTTTTTCAGATATCAATATTTCCTAAACTATGCATCTTCTGGTCACTGATTAACATTACACGTGCACTTTTAAATGAAATGTTTGACTATGCAAAAGTGAATTCAAGTTGACAAGTCCACTCTAAAGCCCAGTTAGTATACTTGCTAAACTTGGTTTAATTAGCCAGATATTAGTGGAGTGAACAAACTCCTAACCACTCAGTAAAATGTCAGATGACACAGCTAGTGTACATAGATCAGTAAAGTGGTAGGCAAATGACATAGCTGAGATCATGGGCTAACTACTGCCAGGGGCAGTGGTCATTTAAAATTAGCTTAGACAGAAGTGGTGGTCTTTAAATAGCCAGAGGTGAAATAAAACAGAGATCATATACCCCTGTACTAGCCAGTCTGTTTACCCCTTGTATGCTAGATACATTTAGATACATTTTCATTGTGTTTATATATTATGAACAGTGTATTTGCTGCGAGTAATGGGTTTAGCCTTGGACTGGGCAAAGATCACCTCATGCCTAGAGGTAAAGATGTAGCAGTACTTCTTGTCCATTGTTTTGCTCTATTACCTATAACTTTTGTGTTAAGTAAACAAAGATCCCCATGCAAGCTCCTGTTTAATTTGAATTTCACCAGAGTTTAAACTTTTATCAGCAGTGTCTTTGTAAATGATTCTTTAGACTACAGTAGCAACATCCCTTTTGATGTGTGCAGATCTCCAGTAAATATAGTGTGTAGAGAGTTTGAGACTTGCATCCAAAGATGGCTAAGTCTATGGAATGTATGGGTTAACCCACCAAGTGCCAGAAGGGAGAGAAATGCACCACTTTGCAATCCATTGCATACCCCTCTGGCACTCAAAGGGCCAAAATACATTTTATGGTGTGGAATAATGTGATATAAATTAATTACCATGATTCTGGTCACAGTTCAGAGTTAATTTTACTCCCAAATCTTTCTGACTATGATATTTCCTCATCAGTACAGTCATACTGAGATCTTTGATGCTGTGAGCAGTTTTGCCAAAATGTTCACCCATTGGGGTGTCTCTAGTCTTGTTCACTCTGCACCTATGAGAATTCATCTGTTAACAACATCATTATATGTTTCCTTTCTATTTCCAGAGATAAAGATATCAGTGTACATTACAATTTGTTTAAACAGTATTCTGTTACTTTTTGCAGTACTGCTTTTTGTAAAAATCAGTAATTTTGTTTTTTGTTTCTTTCTTCAGTTTCGCTACCCTTAGAAACCAATTACATTTAGGAAGGTACTTTAATAACCATGTAATTTGGCAAACTCTCAGCTTGATAATTGTAAGGAATAATGATATCCACTGCTTAATATTGAAGTCCTAAAAATGCAGATCTGGTACTGTGGCTCAGTATAGTACAGTTCTATAGTATATACCATATTCAATCAGATTTCTACATATTGCATACAGCAAAAAATATATATGTACTGTTATTCAAAATAGGTGAAGACTTACCTTTATCATTATAAACAAAACTACCTAGAAAGAAATACAATATGTATGCCTTTACAATGGTTTATTACTTCACAATAAGGTTTCATAACCAGCCAGTACACAAATCCATTAAAGTTGAAAATTATGTTTTATTATTGTTTTTATTTTAGGAATCTTTTTCAGCCAAGTTTTTTTTCCTTTGATGAACCACGATGAGCATTGACTTCAAGCTTGACAAAATAACGTGGCAAATTTTGTTTCTGTATATTCATTTATAAGCAGTTATTTTGTTGAAACTAACACAATGTAAGCTGGTACCATTAATTGTATTCTTACAATAATTCATTTTTAGTTCTTGAGGATAAAGCCAAGTGAGCTTTGGAAAAAGAACCCAAGTGGGAATAAGCTATAAACCAAAATAATGGTAAGAATAAGAGGTCCAACTATTGTTAGAAATTTAAAACATATTAGATGCTGGTCAAATGTTAAATATGGGATGTTTTAACTGTCCGCAAAATACATGGGGCTGGATTCAAGTGCAGGAGATAAATGTTACCTCCCATTTTATCAAAAATGTTCATATTGATGTCTATGGGGATACCTGGAGATAAAATCAGAGATAAAATTAGCACCTGCATTTGAATCCAGCCTGTTGTGCAATGAGTCATTTGAAACAACAAAGGGTAGACTACTGAACATTCTTATGGACTGTTATAATGGCACACATGAAAGACTCAACCAGAAATAATCAGGCTAAACATTTACACTAGAGTGGTGAACTAACATTTCCAAAAATCCCCATTAATTTAAATGGGGATTTTAACACCTTCAATACTAAAGAGGTCTCCAACAAAGGTTTAACAGACGATGGAAATATACTGAACGTAGGCAAGTAGGTAAGGGACTTTGTGTTGGAACCAAAGAGGCAGCATAGCACTCCTTAATGGTCTAGAAGACAGGTGAATGCTATGAATCACCACAGATCGTGACGAGAAGAGGAGATGCAATCCAAATGGGATAAGTTCATTCTATTTTGCAGGGGTCTCTGTTATATTATGAAGCTGTCTCTAGTATCCAGTTTAATAATTGCAGTGCAAGAAAATGCATTATGAACAGCCGCAGCAGTCAAAAGGTACTTGACAATCAGATGCCTGGGGTCACTGAAGATGGGGTGATGTTGTATATATGGGCATGGCCATGGTAAGGGCTAGGGGGTACTTGAGAGAGATTTGCCTAGAGGATCCAGATATGTAATTTCAGCCTGGCCATGTGATTTGAATTGGCCTACAAATTTGTCGGCTGTGAGCTACTTGTTCCAGTCCCAAAGCTTTTACCCCCCTTGTAGTGATCAAAGCATTCAGTTCTGACATAGATAAACATTTAAATGCTGCTTTGCTACACCAAAGAAAAGCTCTATCAAAATGCAGAGCAAGTAAAGAATGAAGCAATTGCTGCAGAGAGGAGAACTTTGTAACTGGAACTCGAATAAGAAGTTCACTAGATTAGTAAGTAAAACCTTGGATGCTGGAAATGTCCTTAACACATTGCAGAACAAGTTGCTCATGTTAAGCCAGACTCATATGTTTTATATGCTGTCAGTAATTTACAAGGTGGCTTCTTCCAGTATCTGAGAAATTGACACATAGCATCCCTGAGGTATGTGTCTGAATCCTGCTCCAGAGTTAGTCTAGTGACAGGAGACATGACTGCAGTGTGATATGTCAGTTTATCTGATATTGGAAGAGGACACCTTGTAAATAAATGACAACGTAGATGGAAAGTTAGACTACTAGAAACTTAACTCTTTGCATGATGGGGTCTGAAACACAGTGTTTTGCACTTTGCTTTTCATTATGCCCCTTTCTTTCTCGTGATGCCACATTCTCCTTTTACATGCTCTCTCTTCTTTCTCTCCCACACTCCCCCCTGTTTCTCTTTCATGATGTTCCATTCTGTCCCATAATGTCCCTTTCTCTTTCATGATGATCAAATTCCCTTCTCTTTTATTCTCTCCCTTTCAATGATACTTTGTATGATTTCTTCCTTTTTTCCAGAATTGTGATTGTGGGAACCCTACAGAACCCCCCCCCCCCCCACACACACACACACACACACAAATCCTATATAATAATTCACTAGGATGTTTGTCAGAAGCCGTCATGTGCAGTAGAGACTGCTCGAGCTGCAGCCATTCGCAGTAAAGTCTGTGCACGCTTCAGTCATGCACATTACAGAGTGCCCGAATGCGCAGCGGCTGATACGGAGTGGGGCGCTCTGAATTTGAACTGTAGTCCTCTCTGAGCACCAAGAGGTCCCAGGAAGGTGTGCAGAGAGGACTATGGTCCAAATTCGGAGTTCCCTGCTTCGTATCAGCCACGGCACGTTCGGGCACTCTGTACTGTGCATGACTGCAGCACGGGCAATGAGTAGAGAGGCTCGGGGCACCAGTTGAGGCTGCTGGGTGGCACTGTGGCTGTGTACATGGGCTTTTAAACTAGTATTAAATATTCCAGTTAACACTTAGAATGCCAGAAGAGCGAGAAACACATTGTAAAACAATTAATTTCACACCTCTCTTGTGCCAAAGAGTTAAATGTTATCCTTCCAAAGACATCACTTATACAAGCTATCTAATGTATTTAACCCTTTAAGTGTCAGAGGGCTGAGCAATTCATTACAAAGTCATGTTTTGCATATCTTACTGGTGCCCAAAGGTTAAAACCTGTAATGCTATACCTAACCCTACATCATTTCAGCCAATGGTGGTCTTCCACCTCTGCTGCCTGTTATAATTAACCCCTTAGTGACCGGCCGAGCGCACATGTGGCCGTCACTTAACTCCCGGCTAGGAAATTTTTTTTTTTCCGCCAAAGTAATCAGTTGTCCCCGAACGGCGTGCAGCCACGCGGGGACCCGGACTTTCGGGATGTACATGTACGTCCTCTGTCACTAAGTGACAGTTTCTGCGAGATGTACATGTGCATCCATTGTCAGGAAAGGGTTAATATCTGGCCCTCTGAAGTGTGCTGGGGGAATTTGCATGTTCCTTCTGCAGAAATGCAAATACTTTTCAGTCTAACTTTTCCCTCTTGTTGGATGTTCTGTTTATATGCCCAGCACTGCCTGATATGATGACTCCTGAGTCTCTGGTCCTCTTCAGCTACATGTTCACCTGACAGACTGGGCATCTGATTGTGATGTCATCAGATGAGGCAGCTTTGGGCACATAAACTGGACCACCAGCACCAATTACAAGTGAGACTGAATGATATATTTATATCTATGGGTGGAATGTACAAAATCCCCTCCAGCACATATATTTTTACATATGCATACTCACACATATATTTACCCACATACATATATGCATACTTATATATTTATGAATATATAGCTATATGGGCAGCATTGAACTCTGATACTTCGGACAAACCTGTGGCTAGACATTTTATGGAATTAAAACACAGTGGCATCCCTCAGAACTATCCTAACTGATCATATTCCACCCCTACCCACAGGAGGAGATCGAGGTGAGAGACTACTACAAAAAGAAACCTTCTGGATTCAAACCTTAAATACAGTATCCCTCACCGGTCTCAATGAAAAACTCAGTTACACAGCCTTCTACTAAACTGGACCTATAAAGGAACAGTCACTATCGTACACCTAAAAAATGTAAGTGCTATAAAATGGAACTTACTGTCCAGCTTCACCTATCTGGGAAGTAAAACATGCAACTTATGACACCAACATTCACAAATAGGACTTTATTTGTCCAGCATGCTCTCTACAGATAACAGGCATGATGACCAGGACCCGCTGTTATCCATCCAAGGAATGTAAAATCGGACCTCCTGTCCAGCCTTCTTGTATTTACTTAACCATCAACTGACCCTGCATCCTCAAGCAACATGCACAATAGTACTCTGTTTGTCCAGCATGTTAAGTGGAAATTATAATTGACTCACCAGGAAGTGACAGCTATTCACCAAAAAGGGAAGTGAAATCGGACCTCTAGTCCAGCTCTCCCATTATGTGGAAATTATAACCGATTTACCACGCAGTGACAGCTATTCATTAAAAATGGAAGCAAAATCGGACCTCCAGTCCAGCTCTCCTGTATTTGGAGTACATACACTGAGACACATACACTGTGAATGTATTAGTGTTGGGTAGTACACAAACATCATCGCAAGAGGCATCCTTTGGATCTGAACCTGGACAGTACAGCACTCATTTTAGGATAGTCTTTCAGGCATATATCTATGCATGCATTTGCAGACATACAGACCTCCGTTATGTTTTCTTCTACATATCTGTATCTGCCATTTTTTATCTCTCATGTCAAAGACATACATTATTACATTACTGTATTTTAATATGTGAATAAGTACAGTAGTTCTAAAACTATACATGAGGATTATGTATCTTGCTTTAATGTCAATCACAACACTGCTTCACTGTATATGACGTCATCACTAAGCACAGACTTTAGTTTTGACACCAATTTGTGTTCACTGGGGGTACAAATAGAGAGTCATTTCACTTGTGTATCTTGATGAATGTTACAATTTGATAACCAAAATGTTGATCTTGGATTAAAGCTTTTTGATTTGTCACAGACTTGGAAGTCTTGAGAGTGCTTTCTTCATCCTACTGACGATACTAATTCCCTGGAAAGAATTATAGCACCCAGGCCTTTATCCCTATAAGCTTGAGCGCTTCCTCCACATGTCTATATATATATATATATATATATATATATATATATATATATATATATATATATACATGGATGTGCAACTGAGAGCATTATTAAAATAGAAATGAATGAAAATAAATGTTTGAAGTGTTTGCATAGAGGCATGAAGTGTTTGAAACAAAAGCTCAAACTAATTTCTTCAGTATATTCAGGTTGAAGAAAATGGCATAAAAATCCTGTCTCAGCTCCCTGTAGAGCTCTACAAGCTAAAGAAATTAAGCTCTGCATTATTAAAAGGAAAGACAAATGCTTTACTACAAAAATGACTATTCCAGAACATGGAAATTGCTATTACTTGAAACAAATGGTTCAACTTTAATAGCCTGTTTGTAAATGTATAATATAATAAGCTTTTTTTCTTTATGCTTTTTCCCACACAAAACTAATACAAAATTAAATGCAATTAATAAAGAATAATAATTGGGGCAACCCAGTGGAGTTTCATCTATTCCAGCAAAGTATTTGTAGGTCTATGTCTACTATGGGGATAAGGCTTGGTTGGTTAAAACAGGTGGGTCTGTAGCTGCTGTGGGACAAAGCTAGGGATATAGTTCATGTGGTTACATGGCTACTGTGGGACAATGCTGGGAGTAACAGCAGTGGCAGGCAATGTGAAGACATTGGGGGAAATTCACTAAGCAGTGATAAAGAGGTGATAAAGTGGAGATGACTTCTCCAGTGATATCACTTCTCCACTGACTATGTTATTGTATGGAGCCTATGCACTAAGATTTCTTCAACTTTGGAGATCTTAGTGAATAGGCTCGTTAGAATAACATAGGAACTGGAGAAGTGATAAACTGGAGAAGTCATCTCCACCTTATCACCACTTTATCACCGCAGGGGCTGACAGGAGTTGTGGTCAGGCAGCAGCTGGTGGCTTTTTTGCTGCCCATCACAGCTATCAGACAGTGGGGACAAGGCTGGATGGTTAGCATGTGGCTGGGCTTCTGTGGGACAAGGCTGGGAGTTCAGAATTTGTAATTCCATGGCTACTGTGGGACAAGACTGTGGAGGGTAGTTTGTGTGGTTTTATGGCTGCCACTGCAGTGTGACAATGTTGGAGGTCAGCTTGTGTGGTTATAAGGCTACTGTAGGATAAGGTTGAAGGTAAGGGACATATGTGTGAAACTTTTCACCTCAAAAGAGAAACAGGCTAAAAATGGCACTTCCCACCAAGAGGGACATTTTTAGTGGTCAATTTTTCACTTTTTCCCACCTAGCTCATTGCTTTGAAATCAATGGAAAGACTGAATTTTTTCCACCATGTGGCAAGTTTCCCTTTTTTCCTGCAAGTGTAGTATAAAAGTAGTGTCAGGTTGCCACACATGTTATTTCTGGTTTTGTCAGCAAGAGAGAAATCGGCACAATTGTTCAGCTAGTTAGGACAGATATAAAACAAGGTGGCTCTGGGGAACTATAAAGGGAGAAAGAAGATTGACCCAAGATACCCCAAATTCTTGGTTGACTGAAACAGACAATTGTGATATAAGTTCTGATCTGGCTGTTATCTCTGTGTTAACGTTGTCTGGGGTCTGAGAAGTGAGCAAAGGAGATTTACCCCCAAATCTAGTGTGACTGACTGAGAAGACACAGGAAGTCTAGTGGTGCTTAAAGGCAACAAAGGAGATTTACCCCAAATACCTCAACATTTTGTGTGACTGAGTAGACACTGTCAGCTGTGATCCTAGTTACTCCCTGTCTAAGTTAAGGGAGTCTGGGGCAAGAAGCAATTGATCAGGGAGTGTTTTTTGTTTTGTTTTGTTTTGTTTTTTGGTGACAGTTACAGGGACATTTCATAAATAAATTAAAAATAAAGATAGTTTGAATGATAGATGACACAGCCAGGAACAATTACATGGGCTGTGGCTAAGGGAGGCTAATACTAGATGCCTCAGTGTGTCACTTTAGTAAATCAAGGATATTCATAATTGAACACTGTTGTGCCATTAGACTAGATCACTTTTAGTCTACTAGTCATTTATATGAACCATTTGATTCTGTATCAGTTTATGTTTTTATTTTTTGTGTTATGTTCTATACATATTTGACTTTTTAGGTCAATTTTATATTGTTATCTCCAATAAATATTTTTCTTTTGTTACATATTTATTTTCATTCTATATACATTTTTAGGATCATCGGTATCAGTGGTATTTTTCCTTAGATTAGTGTTCTGTTATTTTAATTGATCATTACCCATTATATGTTTTCAATTTGATAACCTCCACTACTACACTTAGAGGGCACTTCTTGTTTGCACCCCCCTTCTTCTTTTCCTGATCATAAACTGCTTAAGAAAACTATTGGAAAGTCTGAACCTGGGCAAGCAAAAGTGCCCAAAAATACAAAGTCATCCTGTCAGTCATCATCAGTATTGTCACCGCTTCCAGGTCCAAGTTCCACTCACCCACGTGGCAGATACAATGGATACTTTTAAGAGAAGATTAGATACATTTTTTTCAAAAGTGAACATACAGGGTAATACTGGATATTAATAGGCAAAACAGGAAGGTCTGACAAAGACTAACTTATTTGGCAGCAGGAAAGCTATATAATCCTCATGTGTCTGGGTCATGAAGCAAAGGTTGAACTTGGTGGATTTGTGTCTTTTTTTTTACCTAATTTACTATGTTACTATCTTCATCACAGAAAGCAATTCATGTCTCAGGGGCAGCAATCTAACATTTGTGGTGGTGATGAAGGCACATCTCTATGGAACTTCCAGAGTATGAATCAGCAACTGATAGAAAAGGAACACTGTGTAGCTCCTCAGAGTAGTCCCACTGCATGTGAGATGGTTACAGTACACTTGCAGGATAGCTACATTCTAGGCAGAAGTGATGACCCCATTTACTATTGGCAAACAAGGTATGTGGGGGCAACACTGACATGTACTGCCATGGAAACCCTTAACTGCCCACCAGCAGGCGTCGAGTCTGAGTTGGTTTTCATTGCAGCAGGTTATATTGTAAATTACCATAGGAAATGGCTATCTAGCAGCACTGTTGAAAGACTTACATTTCTAAAACCGAACCAACTTCTAATACAATCTGAGTATCAGGAAGCAGAAGTGGAAAAAACTGTGCACTACAGGAAAACTCATGACATATGTACTATTAACAGCAGCACTGAGGATGATAAGGAGGGATTTGAAGTGTTGCTATCATCTACCACTGTTGGGACTACTGCTATTACCACTGATTATTGTTTGACTATAATCTGAGAACAACGCAAGCTTAAATTAGACTCAAAGATGATAATGTAAATAATTTGTCTAGGAATCATAATGATATACTGAGAGAGGTTGGATGGAAGCACTCTCTCTATGAGGTTTATATGCCCAGGTGCACGATCCTCATAAGCTGGCATGAACATAGAAAAAAGAAAGAGGCAGCACCAGTGGGACTTCTTGAAAAATGCTTTAAGTGGCAATGTAGAAAAAAGAGTTGGTCAACGTTTCGGTCCAAATAACGGACCTTTGCCAAGACAACCTAACCAAGATGGCGGGTGGTTTAAATAGACACCGCAACGAGATCCACATAGCCTGAGGGGGAGTGGTGACGTCATCGCCGGGCCACGAGTACGGTGGCCGCGGCAAAAAACATCTTCACACTGCCTTGATAAAGTAATGCAAGCTAGCCATATATACAGAAAAGAAACAAGACACTCTGTGAGAGTGAGTGAAAAACTCAATTCATGAAATAGAGCAAATAGGTGCACGTAAGTGTGTACTATCAGAATCACGTGTACCGAGCATGGAACTGTGCTCAGCCTGAGAGACCGTTATATATATATCAATCAAACCACACCAGTCCACCACCACTACCATACACATCTGCCACATTCATACTGTTTATTGTTTATAGGCCTCAAGCTAGCGAAAAACAAGCCCTGAGAAAAATTTGTTTTTAGGTCTTGCTCTACCAAAAAATAAACCAGAGAAAATGTGTAGTCTTCATGCAAAAACAAACCTGAGATACATTTTTGTAGAACTCAGACTTGCAAAAAGCAAGTCCTGAATTATCAAAAATATACAACTTAATTGGCGCTATGTGGCCTACAAAACTGATATTGGTAACTGCTGCCTTGAAATATGAATTCTCTGCTATCAGAATTGCAAAATATTTATAAAATTAAAAAACTATTTCTGGCGCTGTAACCAATCCCCCTCCTCCATGTAGATAATATAGTATCCAACCCTTCCCTTTTGTAATAAAACCTTATATTTATTACTAAAAGTGTTATACACATTACAATAATTCAAGCCAACCTCATAAGTATATCAATCTCCCATAAAAAAATGTCAGAGTTGGGAATAACCTCAAGTAAACACTACAAAATGTTTCTGATGTCTCCTCTCTGTTTTATTATAATATAAAACATGACATTCCACAAGGACCCATATGTCCCTTCCTTGTTCTACACCTCCTCAACGCGACTAGGGATTGCTGCGCTCTGTCCTCACCGTAATCGTACCACTAACCTCCAACTCAGGTGACGACCGTCTCCAAAATCCCCTGAGACAGCTAACTCGCCCAGCTGTCGGCAGTTGGCGCGAAAAATACCGTTAGACAGATAACAATCACACCCCGCATTACAAGTATGAACGGTTGTATTACAGATGGGACATAGGGCTCTGAATATCATAGACACCTCATAACAGTATAAATACTACAAAGAATAATAATTAAAAATAAAAAAATAAAAACAAAAGACAAATCCCCCAAAAAATTTCAAAAAAATATCCAAAAAATAAAAATATAAAAAATTCAAAAAAATTAAAAATCCAAAAGAGTCCTAAATATGTTTGAGGTCAGTAACCTCAATAACTCTGTAAATAACAAATACTCCACAATGTCTCTTAGAACACACTTTCAGGTGTCAATCCACTTATCTTCCACTTCCAATAACACTTGATCTCCATATACAATTGTATCAATCCAGTGCTACACGGAGGATCCCTTAAATATCTTCAAACACACAGACATGTTTCTCTTAACGGGTTTCCTTTTTTGTATCCAAAAATATTATTACTTTGTATTTTACGTGGAACTTAAAGGACGTTCTCAATTGCAACTTACTCTTAAAGAAACCAGACACTTTTACAACCTTCAACCATGTATATCTCCTCATCCACTTCAAACCTCTTCCTCCATAATCTCATAACAGATGTACTATATTTTACGGTTGTTCCAATCACTCACGATTACAGTGAGCTCCAATAGTCCCGCTTCAGGATCGTGTCTTTCTCGTAAGTTTCTTTATGTTGCGGCGTCCTCCACCATTCATCGCTCACGTGATTTCTCACTTAAATCAACTTATGGATACATTTAAACTTCCTCCTCCGTGCCACTCATCTTTAAGCACTCTTCTGATACATTTGCATGACCACCTTCCAACGCATTTCGGAATCAAACAGATCCCTTCTTCAGGGAATATTTGTGGTAAACAAATTTGTATAGTTTTACCTACGTCCATGGCTAGCGTAGAGCCCTAATCACCAGCAGCGCAAAATAACATTTTCAACTTTATAAACTAATATGCGCATTCTAGGGTTTTTGTGGTAAAGCTACCCTAAAACAGTGGAATAACTATATAAAACAATATATTTCTGGAAAGTAGACAACCTGCTGCATCTAATGAGGGGTGACTTGCCTTGTTACCCCAAGCCTGGTGTGCACAAATGCCTCCAGAATGTGGCGCTAATGAAAAAAAAAGCCATTTTCTTACATTTCTGCCCCTTCAAATCTGTGGAAACTATGGCATTTCCAACTGTATTCATTAGCTAGTGCTCTTAGGAGAAAAATGACACCCCATTTGTATGGGTTTACCTAACTCAAGGGGCACTAGAAGTGCAAAACGACACTTACTACAACCTCAAAATTTTCTAACATTTTCTCAAACATTACTTGCCTATACAGAAATGGTTTTAACAACTACAAAAGTGAAGAAAGGGTACACAAACCATACCATTTTGGAAAGAAGACAACCTGACGCATCTAATGAGGGGTGAATTGCCTTCTTACCCCAAGCCTGTTGTGCTCAAATGATTCCAGAAGTGGCATTATAGGAAAAAAATGACATTTTCTTACATTTCTGCCCCTTCAACTGTACTGAAATCTGTGAAAACCATAGATTTTCCAAATGTATTCATTAGCTAGTGCTCTTAGGAGAAAAATGACACCTCATTGGTATAAGTTCACCTACCTTAGGGGGCACTACAAGTACAAAACTACACCTACTACAACCTCTAATTTTTCTTACATTTTCTCAAACATTACTTGTCTATATAAAAATGGTTATAACAACTACAGAAGTGAAGAAAAGCTACACAAACCATACCATTTTGGAAAGAAGACAACCTGCCACATCTAATGAGGGGTGAATTACCTTCTTACCCCAAGCCTGTTGTGCCCAAATGCTTCCAGAAGGTGGCACTATAGGAAAAAAATGGCATTTTCTTACATTTCTGCCCCTTCATCTGTATGGAAATCTGTGAAAACCATGGCATTTCCAACTGTATTCATTAGCTAGTGCTCTTAGGAGAAAAATGACACCCCATTGGTATGGGCTGACCTACCTCAGGGGATGCTAGAAGTGCAAAAAGACACCTACTACAACCTCTAAATTTTCCAACATTTTCTCAAACATTACTTGTCTATACAAAAATGGTTATAACAACTAGAGAAGTGAAGAAAGGCTACACAAACCATACCATTTTGGAAAGAAGACAACTTGACGCATCTAATGAGGTGTCAAATGCCTTCTTACCTCAAGCCTGTTGTGCCCAAATGCTTCCAGAAGGTGGCACTACAGGAAAAAAATGGCATTTTCTTACATTTCTGCTCCTTCATCTGTACGGAAATCTGTGAAAACCATGGAATTTCCAACTGTATTCATTAGCTAGTGCTCTTAGGAGAAAAATGACACCCCATTGGAATGAGTCCACCTACCTTAGAGGTGCCAGAAGCACATAACTACACCTACCTGTTTGCTTCCTCAAAAATGGCTGCTTGTAGTAAAATGTTCATAACTGTTAGAGACATGAAGGAAAGGTATAAAAGGTGTACCATTTTGGAAAGTAGACATTCTTCCACATCAAATGAGGGGTCACTTGCCTTTCTATCCCTGGGCTGAAGTGCACAAATATTTCCAAAAGGTGGCGCTATGGGAATAAATACATGTTTTTTTTACATTTCCACCACTTCAAAGATACTAAAATCTTTGAAAACCATAATATTTCTTGCTGTATTCAGTACCTGCCACCAACATGAGAAAAATGGTAGCCCATTTGTGTGGGTTAACATACAATATATGGGTGCTAGGAACACGTACGTAAACCTGACACTTTTGTTTTTTAAATGATCTGCTTGCACTAAAATGGTTATAACCATACTAGATATGCAGGAAAGGTAGAGAAACAATGCCATTTTGGAAAGAAAACAACCTGCCGCATCTAATGAGGGGTCACTTGCCTTCTTACCTAAAGGCTGGTGTGCACAAATGCTTCCAGGAGGTGGCGCTAATGAAAAAAATGCATTTTCTTACATTTCTGCCCCTTCAAATGTATGGAACTCTGTGAAAACCATGGAATTTTCAACTGCATTCATTAGCTAGTGCTCTTAGGAGTCAAATGACACCCCATTGGTATGAGCTGACCTACCTTAGGGGGTGCTAGAAGTAGAAAACTACACCTACTACAACCTTTGACGTTTCTAACATTTTCTCAAACCTGATTTTCCTGTACAAAAATGGCTATAACACCTTCATAAGTGAAGAAGAGGTAGATAAACAATACCATTTTGGAAAGAAGATAACCTGCCGCATTGAATGAGGGGTCACTTGCCTTTTTACCCCTAAGTTAGTGTGCACAACTATTTTCAGAATGTGGTGCTACAGGAAAAAAAAAAACAATTTTTTACACATCAGTCACTTGAAAGATACTAAAATGGTTCAATGGCGTGGGATTTCCTAAGAGGACTTCTTGCCAGCCTAAGAAAAATGGTACCCCACTGCTGTGGGTTGACATACCAATTTGGGTGACAGGAGCGTAGCTACTAGTGAAACAGGGATGGGAAAGCAAACGGTGTATGTGTGATTTTATGGCTAACAGATGAAAGAAACTAGAGCATCAGCCGGTGTACGTGCGGACCTGTGACTGCTAGTGTAACAAAGTGTGTGGGAGGGTGAGGGATTAGGCAGTGTGTGTGGGTATGAGCAGAGGAACAAGGATGGTGGTGATGGTGGGGCAGAGTCTGATAGTGTATATGGGGGATCTGTGACTACCAGTGTCCACAGTATGTCCCCCTCATACAAAGCTTGATTCCCAGCCTGAATCTAGTGCATACTGGTACTTTGAGTCTACCAGTAGGCAGTGGAAACAGGCTGGGGGTCAGGCTAGAGAATGGGACTGCCAGTTGGCTGTGGAACCAGGCAGGGGGATATGGTACGTGGGGGGGGGGATTGGGGGCATTTTGTGTGCATGCCACAGGGGTGCCCAATGCACTGCAAAGCAATGTGTTGGACCCCCTGTTGCACACACAGAGGTTTTTTTTTAATTATTATTTTGTATTCATACCTCGTTGGGGAGGCGGTATCAGGAACATTCCTGGTGTCCCCCATCAAGGTCTAAAAACAGAATAATGGAAAAAAAAAAAAAGTGTGTGTGTCACAGGGGGTCCAACGCATTGCAAAGCAATACATTAGACCCCCCCCCCAGTGGCACGTGCATTTTTTGGGGCGTTTCCCCCAATATTTTTGTGTAGACCTCGTTGGGGGCATCAGAACCCATACAATGAGGTCTGAATAAAAAATAAAAGGGAAAAAAAATGAATAATCCTTTGTGTGCCACAGGGGTGTCCAGTGGATTGCAAAGCAATGCATTGGGCCCCTGTGGCACACAAAGGGTTGATTTTTTTATCGTTACTTTGAATTCAGATAGCCACCAAACAAGCTCTGATCACAAAATAATGATAAAAAGTCCTGTGTGTGCCACAGGAAGGGGGTCTGAATTGAATCCCCCCTCCCAGTGGCACACACAGGGTTAATTTTTTTTTATTACAGACCTCGTTGAGGGGCATCAGGACCCCACTGATCCCCCCCCCCAATGAGGTCTTAGTCAAAAAAAATATATGTCCACAAAAGAAGTGACCCTGTGAGTGCCACAGGGGTCTCCAGCGCATTCCAAAGCAATGCATTGGATCCTTGTGGCACTCAGAGGGTTAATCTTTTTTTCTATCATTACTTTGAAATCAGAGATTGTTGGAGGGCCATTGGGACCAATCCTGATGGCCCCCCAACAATCTCTGATAACAAAGTAATGATAAAAGCCCTGTGTGCGCCACAGGAGGGGGGGCTGCATTGGACCCCCTGTGGCACACACAGGGTTATTTTTTTTTATTTACATTTTTTTTATTATAGACCTCATTGAGGGGTATCAGGACCCCTCTGATCCCCCCCCAATGAGGTCTTACAGAAAAAAAAGGGGAATCAAAATAAGTGTCCCTGTGAGTGCCACAGGGGTCTCCAGCGCATTGCAAAGCAATGCATTGGACCCTTGTGGCACTCAGAGGGTTATTTTTTTTTTTTTTTATTATTATTATTTTTTTAATTATAGACCTCATTGAGGGGCATCAGGACCCCCCTGATCCCCCCAATGAGGTCTTTTAAAAAAAAAAAATCCCCCAAAAAGAAGTGACCCTGTGAGTGTCACAGGGGTCTCCAGCACACTGCAAAGCAATGTGCTGGGGACCCCTGCAGCACTCACAGGGTTACTTTATGTTTTTTTTTTTTTTTTTTTTTTTTTTTTTTTATTTATTCAGACCTCGTGGGGGACATCAGGACCCCTCCTGGTGTCCCCCCAGTTATTGATCTCCCAGCCTATCTGCTGGGAGATCAATAAGGCGACTGCAGGAGAGCAAAGGCTCTCCTGCCCTTCTCTCCTACCACAGGTAGGAGTGAACTGGACCGGGGAAACTTCCCTAACATCATCGGTGATCATGTCACTGATGACGTTTGGAGGCTTCCCCCGGTCCTGCCCACTCCTACCCAGAAGTTCGGGTAGGAGAGAGAGATAGGAGAAACTCCGTTTCCTCTTTGTACTTATTGATCTCCCAGCACGATCGGCTGGGAGATCAATAACTGGGGAGGCATGAGGAGTGATCCTCATGCCTCCCCACGAGTGCCAGGCATTTTTTTTTTTTTAATTCGGCCAATGCATGCCGGGTATACCGGCTTATGCAGTGACCGTATTTCACTCTTACGGCGTACGAGCATGGCACAACAGGTACAGCTGTGTCCACTCGTACTCCGTAAGTAGCTGGCACTCTAGGGGTTAAAAGAGGGATTATTAGAAAATCTACCTCGCCTGCTGGTGCTGGTTTCTTCTTTGTAAAAAAGAAGAATGGCGAGTTGAGGCCTTGTATCGGTTACCGGGGATTAAATAAACTTATGTCCAAAAATGCCTACCCCATACCACTCATTACTGAACTATTTGACAGGTTAAAAGGTTCTTCCATTTTTACTAAATTAGATCTACGGGCTGCCTTTAACCTGATCAGAATAAGAGCTGGGGATGAGTTGAAAACGTTTGGCCTCTGTAACGCACCCGCTGTATTTCAAGAATTCATTAATGATATCTTCCGTGATATGCTACAGTCCTGCGTAGTAGTCTATCTTGATGACATACTCATACTTAGCTAATTTGTCCCAACACATCAAGGATGTATCCAAGGTCTTGCTTCGATTACGCAAGAATAAACTATTCTGTAAAATGGAGAAGTGCGAGTTGCACAGGTCCAAAGTGCCTTTTTTGGGTTTCGTGATCTCTAAGGATGGTATTGCTGTGGACCAGAAGAAACTTTCAGCGGTATTGCAATGGCCACTACCCAAAGGGTTAAAAGAGATTCAGCGCTTTCTTGGGTTTGCCAATTAATACAGGAAGTTTATCCAGAACTTTTCCACTATTGTTAAACCTCTGTCTGACCTTACACACAAGGGTGCTAATCCATCCCAATGGTCTGATGCAGCTGATCATGCTTTTAAGACATTAAAGTCTGCTTTTGCATCCGCTCCTGTACTGTCCCACCCCGACCCTTCCCTTCCATTCACGTTGGAGGTTAATGCTTCTGAAATTGGGGTAGGGGCAGTGCTGTCACAGCTCCCAGTGGCTGGGGGTACTCTGAGACCATATGGGTTCTTCTCCAAAAAACTATCTAGTGCCCAGAGTCACTATGAAATTGGGGACAGAGAACTCCTGGCTATCATTCTCGCTTTGAAAGAGTGGCGTCACCTGCTGGAAGGTACCAGAACTCCTGTATTAATTCTAACTGACCACAAAAATTTGACTTATCTCTGGGAAGCTAAGAGATTGTTCTCTCGTCAGGCCAGATGGGCCCTGTTTCTGTCTCGTTTCAACTTTGTAGTATCCTACTTGCCAGGCTCCAAGTATGTTAGGGCTGATGCCCTGTCTAGACAATTTGGGCCAGAGATGGAGAAGGATGAGGTCCCCGTACCCATCATTCAGCCTGATCACATCCTGGCTACCCTACATACTAGTATCACTTCGCCACTGGGGAAGGAGCCAGGCTACGGCACCCCCAGAGACCCCAGTGGGCAAGTGCTTTGTGGATGAGCCATTTCGTACCCGTTTGCTCAAGACATACCACTCATCTAAGGCTGCTGGGTATATTGGGAGGGATCAATTAATATGGTCTCTCTCACAAGTATTTTGGTGGCCTTCCCTACGGGCTGACTGCTCTGCATTTACTGTAGCCTGTACCACCTGTGCTCGTGCCAAGACCCCTAGACACCTTCCAGTGGGCTTACTCCAACCAGTACCTAATGGTGAACGTCCTTGGTCCCACGTATCCATTGATTTCCTGGGAGAACTGCCAGTGTCTAGGTGTTACTCGTTCATCCTTATGGTGGTTGATAGATTCTCTAAAATGGCTCATTTCGTGCCCCTTCCTGGCCTTCCCTCAGCCCAGGAGCTGGCAGTTGTCTTTGCTAAAGAAGTGTTCCGGTTGCATGGGGTACCTAGAGTTCTGGTGTCTGACCGTGGGAGCCAATTTGTATCCAGATTTTGGAGAGCATTCTGTAACCAGATGGGCATTCAACTGTCCTTTTCTTCTGCCTACCATCCGCAGACCAGTGGAGCTGCTGAGCGTGCCAATCAAGAATTGGAACAGTTCCTGCTCTGTTTTGTTACCGATCATCATGATAATTGGGCAGACCTGTTGCCTTGGGCAGAGTTCGCCAGGAACTGTGTGGTTAATTCATAGTCGCAACAGATTCCAGCTCTGGACGAGCACATCGAGCAACTCCCCTCCACTTGGGCACAGGTTCAGAGGGCCCTCAGTCAGTCGTTCCAGCGTCATCAGCACCACGCTAACCGTAGACGGCTTCCAGCGGTCTCCTTTCAGGTTGGGGACAGGGTATGGATCTCCTCCAGAAACCTTAATTTGCAAGTTCCATCTAATAAGTTGGCTCCCCGGTTCATTGGTCCCTTCAGGGTGATCCGTAAAATTAACCCTGTTTCGTATGCCTTGGAGCTCCCAGCATCTATGCACATTCACAATGTGTTCCATGTATCCTTGCTGAAACCTCTGGTATGCAACCGCTACACTACCACTCCTGTGGTCCCCAGTCCTGTGGAGGTTCCGGGTCAGGAGGCGTACAAGGTCCAAAGCATAATTGATTCACGCAGATTTAGAGGAAAATTGCAATATTTGGTCCATTGGAAGGGCTACGTCCCTGAGGAATGTTCCTGGATTGATCAGAATGACCTTCATGCTCCTAGATTGCTGCACAATTTTCACTCTAAATATCCTCAGAAGCCAGGTCCCTCTTCCAGGAGAGGGGGTCTTTGAGAGGGGGGTACTATCACAGTGCCTGTGCTCCCCTGGTGACATTCTGTCAGTCTACACTGTGCTTTACTCCTATTGGCTATTCTGTGCTTGTCCCGCCCAGTATGTCCTTTATATACTGGGTTCTGGCACCCCTCCGGTGCCCTTTCGTGGTGTTCCTGTACCAGTGCTTGTTCCTGCTCTCAGTGTTTCACAGTGTACCAACCCTGCCTGCCTGACTACTCTGCATCTCGTCTCCTGCCTGTGAACCGACCCAGACAGCCTGACCATTCTTCTGCGCCTGCTCCTGTGTACTGACCCGGCTTGGCTGACGTTCCTGCTCCGGTGAAACGACCCGGCTTGGCTGACGTTCCTCCTCCGTGATTTGACCTGGCTTGGTTGACGTTCCTGCTCTGGCTGCCTCTGTGTCGTCTTGGCGACATTCCTATCGATCAGGCATTTGTGACGCTTCCAGTTGGTTGCGACCTCAGGGCGAGTTGCTCAGTTGCCCAATCCGTCCTGTCACAGCAGTGCTCAGTTGCGTGTCTCCGTTACTGCTCCTGCAGAGTGCCAGTGGCCTAGTCTCCATTACTGCTACGGCAGTGTGCAAGTGGCCTTGTCTCCGTTACTGTGTCTGCAGAGTGCAAGTGGCCTAGTCTCCGTTACTGCTACGGCAGTGTGCAAGTGGCCTTGTCTCCGTTACTGCTCCTGCAGAGTGAAAGTGGTCTAATCTCTTTTACTGCTACGGCAGTGTGCAAGTAGCCTGGTCTCCGTTACTGCTATGGCAGTGTTATTGTTGCTCATTTTCTGATACTACTCTGGCAGTTCACGTTTGTCTGCTAACCTATTACTGGGCGTTACTTATCCTTAATCACTCTATTTTGAGTGAGCTCCGTCTCAGACCTCTCTTCACATGGGACTGTTTACACTCGTTGAAGACCATTAACCCATGCAGTACCTATATCCTGGGAATCCTTGGTATTCCACCTGACCTGTGTCAGTATATTCTGTTATGGACTCTATGGTTATACTGGACCTGTGTAGGCATATGTATATGTAACCTGTTTTGTGTCTGTATTATTCTGCTTAAATACTATAGGACCTGTGAGGGTTATTATATTACTGTGATTTCAGTAAAACTGTGTTTTTTCCTAAACCACTGTGTCTGTGTGTCAAACAAACTGTTATAGTTATCCAATTATGCTTCTCCTTCTGCACCTCCTCTAAAACCATTGGTTGTGGTGGAATACTATTTTTTTCATTTGAGAGCAGCCAGGAGGCAACTGTGCCTTTCATCAGCAACTGCAGTGTGCACAGTGTGTGTGTGTAAGCAAATATTGTGAAATAGGGGAAGAACTGGATGAAAATTATCACAGCATTACCACATCTGCACTCATATTAAGTAACAGGCACAGCTGCAACCAAACATCTTGACACTTAAGTCAGCAATGTAAAACTATCCCCCAAGAAACCAAGCATTGCTGTTACTATGGCCTTTGGCCACTTCACAAAAACACTTGAAGTCAAGATAGAAGAAGCCTTAGTAAAATTAATAAATCCTCCCTGCCACCACCTTAGCGTTTTTATTGGGAAAGAATGCCAGCAGATGCTCCCTGATACTGTGTATTCCATTCTCTCCACTGTATTGCCATGTGTTGTCAGCACACCACAAAATGTTCAGTGGGAGGACACAAACTGCCAGATCCTCAAATCTACAGACTTGCTATCAGCTGGTGGGAGAGGTTATGGAGGCCATGGAGGTATGCCAGAAGAGGAGGTAGATGATGCAAAGGGTGCCAGGAAAGAGAGAGTGGGTACATATTCCTATACCTGGACTCTAGCAAAAGAAGATGATGATGATGAATGTGTTATGCTCATCATCAAACTTCTAGCCTGGGTTTCTCTAGTCTTCCTCTTGGATTTTTTTGCCTCTGTTATTTGTGCCCTTGGGGAGAGTCAAGGGATACAATGACAGTGGCTCTCAATTACTTTTTTTGGGATTTGGTTTTCAAATGCTGAACATAAATGTTGTGGGGTCTGTATTGCATGTGTTTTATGATGGCAGATGTGCCAAACTGTGTTCACTCCTTTCCCCTTTTCACTACCTTATCACACAAAGTGCACAGTACAGTCACTGATTACTGCAGTGTACTCACCCCAGTGTAATTCACACACCCATGATTTCCATGAGGAGAGAGGTGGAGAAGACTTGCCTTCTTTTTCATCTCTAGAACCACCATCACCAGATGGGGCAGGTGATGCTGCTACTGTCTCAGCATTATCACTAGAGCTAGGACCAGAAGTATTGGTGGTCTGGCCCCAACCAGTCCCATGGTGACCACTGTGTTCTATGGCACACTAGCCCTTTCATCATCATTGCAGCTACAGAAAAATGCACAATGTCATGGCTGGTGGTACCGGTGAATGTGATACCCATCCTCATTTGCATCTCTTTCTCCCATTCTTTATTGTTTTCCACCAAAAACATATATATATATATATATATATATATATATATATATATACACACACACTATTCACCACACCAGCTGACCTGCCATCACCCTCACTCATGATCATCACCACCACCAGTCTCTTTCTGTTATATGGGACTGGTTGGGGTTAACTAGTGTGACAGAGGGTTCCCTGCTGTCACACTTGCCCTCTACTTGGAAGGAGGTGTACTGGAGGCAGTAGCAGCAGCCACAGGTGGCTAACATGTGCTGCTGCTCATACTGCTAGCCAGTTCAGCCTTCTTCAATATATTACCTCAGAGGGACAATGTCAGGGGAATGGGATTCTTTGGGTCAGGAGTATGTGTTCTCACTTTATTGCTAGTGCTGATGACTTCCTCCTACCCCTCTGTAT
This sequence comes from Rhinophrynus dorsalis, assembly GCA_037306005.1. NCBI lineage: Eukaryota > Metazoa > Chordata > Amphibia > Anura > Rhinophrynidae > Rhinophrynus > Rhinophrynus dorsalis. The sequence continues at coordinate 144,378,160 of CM074718.1, forward strand.
CAACAGGAACATCAGGATCCACTGAGCCTATCCTGCTGCTCATAATGCTAGCCAGCACTTAAAACAAACATTATTTTAATTTTATCTATTTTTTTTTTTATTTTTTTCTCTCTCTGTCTACTTCTAGTCTCTTTGTCTCTTAAATTACTTCCTATAACTTTCCTTATGGGCACAAATGTTTCTAAAATGTAGTGTTAAAGGAAAAAATAGCCATTTTTTTTACATTCCCATCCCTCCAAATGTAGTATGTTTGTATGAGGGAGAACTAATACTGGAAATCTCCAACAACATTACCACCACACACATTGATTAAACTTCCATTGTTCCTCAGCTACAAATCTCCCATTTCCAGCACTCCCTATACCAATAAATGCCTCTGTAGTACCAACACACCCATAATAGCAGCTGCTCCCCTTAAAAGCTGTTTAATTTCCCCCTCCAGTTGCAACAAAGCCCCCATCTTCAGGATTCAAAATAGGGGGTAAGGAGCAAGCCAGGAGTAGTTAGGAAGGGTGCTAAACTAAAAGAAAGTGAGAGATAGAAGGGTGGGGACACTGGGGAGTGGTCCAAGGGCATTGAAGGAAGGGGAGTGGCTGAGGATATAGAAGGAAGGGGATTGGAGTGGAGAACATGTAAAGAGGAGGGACTGGCTGAGGACAGGGAAGATAAAGGGGACATAGGCAATGGGAGACACTTCTATGTGGGTGGGGGAGACTGGGAAGGGGATTGAAGTTCACAGCCTTGCTCAGATGACTGTTCTGCTGTGAATGATGTAAGTGATTTTTTTAATGAAATGTAGAGCCAAAATAGCTATTTCACAAGACTTGTTTCAGATGAAACTGCTAGTTTCAGATGAAAAATACATTTACAGGATTGTTTTCCTCATCTATTTTGGAAAATTATTGGCATGGACATTATCTCTGTGAAAGGCTAAGCCCACGCTGAAATATGATACCATTTATGCAGACTTTATTCGTAAAAAATTATCTGTGCTAAGAGGAGGAGAGTCAGTTCACTTACAAATGTAGCCCACAGCCAGCTTGCACAGCACTGATATCACACACCTCTTCTCTCGTCAGATGAGTTCTGTGTAAAACTTATATCATATACCAGAACTGTCATAACTTGCACTTCTTCCCGTACCTTATTGTATGTGTATATCATCCATCCTACATTTAGATTGTAAGCCTTACGGGGCAGGATCCTTCTATCCTAATGTATACACACCTAGGGCTAGATTTAAAGGCAACCGTTAAACCAGCCGCTAAGTGAAAAAGGCACATCGCTCGCAAATAATACATGAGTTATGGCAGATTCAATAGGTACTCTAAAAGAATAGCTATCGAGCGTAGGCACACACAAAACACGTAACACAAAAGCCGTTGTCGCTCATGTTAATGCACAACGGGCGGCCAAATCACACGATAACTGCGCTCAAAACAACATGTAATATAACGGCTGCCGTTTTCAAGCAACCATGATTGATGCCAAAACAAATTCAAACACACAGCCAATCACAAAGCCCCAATGTATCAAATAACTTCAAATACACCTATATATACCCAAAAATAACCGTCACACACTGTCTGTTATCGAGTTCTTCAGAGCTAGATATCAGGACCCAGGAGCGGAGGATAGCGATCAGAGAGAGGGAGAAAGGAGCAGTCATTGGAGGTAGAAGGAGATTTTTGAGTTTGGAGTTTGGAGAGAGGTGCACTTACTAGACACATATTACACTTTTGCACATATTACATACACACATACAAACACATACACATACACATACATACACATAGTCCTTTTTTTTTCATAATACCTTACACATTTTACTTTTTATTTTGACAGTGTGAATCTGGGAGTGAAAGTGTGTGACAGAGAGTGACTGGATCGAGTGTGTCTGTGAGGGCCTGTGGGAGTGCCTGGGTGTGACTGGGTGAATGATGGCAAGGAGAGGAGGACAGGAGAGAGGGATGGGGAGAGTAGTGGAGGAGGAGGAAGCTCAGGAGGGGATCCCTCAGCAGAGCAGGGGTGGCAGAGGGAGATCCGCAGGGCGGAGGGGGACCCGGCCCACAAGAGCAGGAACACGCAGGACAGGGACAGAACCTGCAGTGGGACGACGGGTAGTTGCTGGGGAGCACCCCACACAATCAGGGTCAGACCAGGCAGGGCACTCCGGCTCTGAGTCATCCCATGCCGGAGGTGACGAGGCCAGGATCAGAGACCCCAAGTATACAGAGGAGGAGAACACGGCTCTTGTGGAAGCTGTCCTGGAGAGGCAGAGTGTTCTCCACCCTACAGCGAAGGTCCCTGGCCTGTCAGCGAGGAGGAAGGCAGCCTGAAACCAGATCTGCAGCCGGGTCAACGCGGTGGCTCCATGCAGGCGGGACGTGGAGTCCATCAAAAAGAGATGGGGCGACTGCCGGAGGGTCGTAAAGAACAAGCTCTCAGAGCTCGCCAAGCACGCCCGAGGCACTGGAGGTGGACCAGCAGTCCCCCTTCTGCGGCTGGGAGGAGATGGTGCGGCAGAATATGTCCCCAACCCTGATAGAGGGGGTTGTTGGAGGAGCTGACACTGGGGATGAGAGGACCCTCCACACTACCGGTAAGTGCCACACTACATAACAACACACTACAGCAACCAACACCAGCTGCACACACAGTCACACCTCAACACATGCCCATCATTCATGCACACAACTGCACCAACACAGCACCCTGAGGGTTAAAAACAGGACACAACACAAGGACAAATATCAAGGTCCAACTTGGAACAAACCTGTCCAAGTCCTACTTCAACCCTCCTGTCGCTGTGCTCATCACACACAATACACAAACCATGCTGTTCAAAATGTCGTCTGTCATAGATCATCACTGTTCACACACAATGTCACCCATGTCCCCACTGGGATGTCAGCACTTAACCCCTTGAGTGCTAGAGGGATCATCAATGCATCGATCATCAATGCTTTGGCAACCCCTCTGGGACTCAAAAGGTTAACCAGACAACAATCAAGTCAATAGGCCAACGATCACATGCTACACAGGGGACATTCACTAAGCGGTGACAAACACATGGTGGAGAGAAATTCACCCTTACACATCCTCATTTCACCAATACCAGTGTTAGCCTATGGAGAATATGCAATAACATGAATCAAGTTGCTAAGGTCCCATCGTATACACTCCATAGAAAACACTGGAAATGGGGAATTGAGATCACTGGAGAAGTTAGCATCCTGTACACTCCATCATGTCGACAACACCGCTTACTGAATCACAAAAAGGATGGAGCAGGTCACACATCACAGTGGCACTGAGAATAACTGCTTGTATGTGCAACACACAGGCCTCAAACAATACCCCAGAATTAAAGGGGGAAAAATTAGGCCTTGCTGTTGTGTCTGCAATCATTTACTCTAACTTCAAATGACATATCTCACATCTGATTCCCACATGGATCCTCAGGGGTGCTGATGCCATGGATGGATGGTACACCAGACACTGTTTGCAGGATACACATGGGAACCAAATATCAACCATTGTACCTTGGTCACCAACAGGCCATGAATGATAGATATCTCGGATTGAGTACGGTTGCCTCACTCAGAAGGATGGATGGGCTCATACTCAAAGAAAAACAGACCTCAATCAGAGATATCCCTCACTACTGGCGTGATTGTTGCCCTTCAGGATTCAACTGGAACACACGACATGGACAGGGTCCTGTCCAGTTCATCAATCTCTGATTGCCAGGGTGGTATCCCATGCCCTACAATGCAATGCATAGGATATGATCCTGACAACCAGAGTCACCTGTCAAGTAATGAAAAATTGTGAATTGGACGGGATCAGCTAAGAAGATAGGGTTGAATAACACTTGATTCCCACTGCACATCTGTTCAAACAAAGATATGCACACAAAGGAAAATGGTCAGATATGTACCTTTCAAATGGCTCAAAATATGTCCCAACACGATGTGAACCCAGAGATCATCTCACTGCCTGTGATTGCCCTACTGGCCAGATATGTGCATCCATCAGAAACTAACTTACATTGATACCATCCAAATACACATACCTAGTATATCCCACTCTACGTAGATGGGATATACGAGGTATGTTCATATCCATCATATCAATCCAATGTATATTTTGATGGGTGCACATATATAGCCATTAAGGCAATCACACCTACTGAAATGATCTCTGGCTTCATATCTGGAAAGGATATATTCATATCCATATGAAAGGTACACATCCACATGCATATATGACCATTTCTCCTTGTATGTAACTGTAATGGCATAGCAATTGTTAATTTCACCAACATGTGGATCCATGTTAGTCCTATCCCTCCAACCCTCATGGTTAGACAGATATCGCTCTATTTGACAGCTGGAGATTTCAGTCATTAGACCACACGGAGGCTCTTCAGCAGAGCCTAAATTGCCCCATTCAGAGATGGATACATCTTTGAGATGGTCAACAAAGTGTGCCAGGTTTGCAAGCACACTCTGTTCACCATTCCAATGAAGTTTACATCTCTGAATGGGGCAATTTAGGCTCTGCTGAAGAGCCTCCGTGTGGTGAAATGACTGTCAAACATGTCAAAATGACTGTCAAATAGAGCAATATCTGTCTAACCATGTGGGTTGGAGGGATAGGACTAACATCGATCCACATCTATCTCTTACAATGCCTACAATATTACATCATGGTGAAATTAACCATTGCTATTCCGTTAAAGGGATAGTAATACCTAACATGTGAAAAGTAAAATATATTGCAGGGTTCATCCCCCGAGCAAAACAAGGGTATTCCCACTGCTGAAAGGTGTTTCATTCAAAATGTAGCACAGCTCATAGTTGACTACTCCAGGGGCAATATCACAGTGGCCTGGAACTCTACAATGGCGATGTTGCTAGACCATCCTATGGACAGCTTACGTCCAGACGCAATAAATTCTCATAGGATAATGTAGCAACAGTGCCAATGTACAACTTCAGGCCACTGGGATATAGCACCAAAGCAATTGTATTCTGAGCTGGGAGACTTTTTGAACAAAAACCCCCTCCAGCAGTTGGAGTACCCTTGTTTCACTCAGGGTGATAAACCACAAAACATATATTTCCCTTTCTGCATTTCATGTATTAGTATCCCATTAATCCCATCATGGCTACGTTTACTAATCACACAATCTCAATTCTCCACACAGCTTATGGGCCTCCATCGCAGCAGGAGCCCGTGGAGGAGCCGACCACACCACCCAGTGAGGAGGATACAGAGGAGGGGACTAGCCACTGGGAACCGTCTACAATTACCACACCTCCTCCCCAACTGGCTGCATCACCACTGCCTGCCTCTCAACTGCCTGCCTCTCAACTGCCTGCCTCTCAACTGGCTGCCCCTCAACTGGCTGCCCCTCAACTGCCTGCCCCTCAACTGCCTGCCTCTCAACTGCCTGCCCCTCAACTGCCTGCCCCACCACAGGATGCTCCACAGATGTACAGCGGCTGGATTCAGGGGGAGAGATGGATGCATCCCACTACCACCGGGAGCTATTACCCTCCAGCAGCAGCACCACCACCACCAGGGAGGCAATGGCTGCCCGGGAATGTGGCCACCAGCCAATATGGGCCATATTCCACCGAGATGGATCTACCCTCCTGGATGGCTCCCCAGCATGGCCCCAGGTATGATCCCAGGTGGGGGCCAAGCACCTACCACTGGCCAAGGTATGACCCTTGGCCACTTGACTACCAACACCTGGGCCTGATTGGGGAGCCCCAGCGCCCTCAGCCAAGGGACTTGTTCACCCCACCACCTCAACCAGCACAGACATCAGTGGGCAGCAGTGGGTCCCTTGATGTGGTGGACACCCACACACCGTCTGTGCAAGCCACTCCACCAACAAAAAACAGCAGTAGCAGCCACAGCACACCCAGTACCAGCAGAGGAGACAGCAGAGGCTGGGGAGATAGAGGCTGAGGAGACAGCTGAACCTGTGGAAGCAGAGGCTGATGAGACAGCTGAAGCTGGGGAAACAGAGGCTGAGGAGACAGCTGAAGCTGGGGAAACAGAGGCTGAGGAGACAGCTGAAGCTGGGGAAACAGAGGCTGAGGAGACAGCTGAAGCTGGGGAAACAGAACATGTGTCACCGGCCACTCCCATCTCCAGCAGTCAACGCACTACAGATCTGGAGGCTGAGTGCATGGCCCTTCAAAGAGGACAGCTCCGGGCAACCCACGCCACCAGCGACAACCTCACGAGGAACCGGAGGGAATCCCGGAGGAACACGAACAGGTTGGAGACCAGAATCCAAGCTCTGGAGTCAGAGGTTGCCAGGGGGAACACACAACTCCACCAGATACATACGGGGATGATGGACATGTTTGCACAGGTGCTCGTGGAGTTGCGAGAGATTAACCGCAGGGAGAACCTGAGGATGGAGAGGGAGAACCTGCGTTCCACAGAGGGGTCCACTGCACCCACCACCCCTTCCAGTGTTACCCCAGAAGCCACACCTAGGGGACAGATGGTGACAAGGCAATCAGCCAGGACATCCACCTCTGGCACCAAGTCTAAGGCCCCCCCCCAAAAAAAAGTAAAAATGAAAGGCCCAACCTGTCATCTGCCCCCTCAATAAATGAAAATTGTGCTTTTGAATCCTGTCTGATCTGCTGTGTGTTCACTTATAGATTGGGTGGCAGGGTTGTCTCCAATGCATTGCCAAACAATGCAGTGAACTCAACCCCTGCCTGGGGGAAATGTTTGTGTGATGTTACAACATGGGTTCACACACACCCACACCGTTGTCCAAATTCACCTGGCAACCCATCCCTGTAGCCATGTAACACGACAGTGTTACATGGCCATGATGTGTGTCAGATTTGATCAGAACATACCCCTTAGCACAACAACTGGTGCAACACTGAACATTCGTCTGCATCAATTGTTGTGTTTGAGGGGAAAACCAAACAAACAGCTATGCGACTTAGCAGGGAAATAACAAGCATGACAGATGGAACATGCATCAATATGGTCTTTAAATCCAAATTCTATTGTGCAGCTGACATACTGGGGAACACAATGTACACCCTAGGATCTCAATGTGTGTGTTACACATTGTGATCCTAGGGTGAGCATTGTGTTCTCCAGCAAGTCAGTTGCACAACAGGAGTTTGAATCACAGCCTAACTTACTGCATAACCCAATGATCTTCCTAAGATTTCATTGTGTAGCACGCACATTGGAACCTTAGGCTGAGCATTGGATTATGTATTAAAGGGATAGTAAACCTTGAGAATAAGTTCATTCTATATTGTAGCCCTTAAAAAAACATGTAAAATGATATGTCTTATCTCCCAAACCATATATGTTTGGTAGATAAGACTTATATAATTTTTCATGTTTTTTAAAGGGCTACAATGTGAAATAAACTTATTTTCCAGGTTTACTATCCCTTTAAGTTGTGTTGTTGTTTAACTAAGGTTGTAACACACTTCACCAGTGATAACACTTGTCCACATGGTTGTTTTTGTTGATGTAGCCCATGTACTGAGATATGACAACCTACAGCAATCTCAGGACATTGATTATATTGAGCAACACACAAACCGTGGACATCACATCACAGTGGAAGTGTGTCCCCTGTATCACCAGCTAATCACTCACAACACACATCAGTGTATCACTGCCATCATGTCATTGCATGTATACATCACAAAGTCCACTCATGGTCAGGCAACTAGTGGACGCCTGTGATGTAAATCATGCCTTCCTTTGTATGAAGGATACTCTAGCCTTGGGTACGGTTCCACATTGACAGGTGTTTGATCCAACATTCATTCATACAGACACGGATTGAGTAGTGATGATTCTTGTGTATTTAGCCAATATATATTAAACACTTGTATGAGCACAAAAAGGTACATCTGAACTAAATAGGAATACATTAGAAATGCTAGTGAACTGCTCATGTGTTGTCCACATAGTTTGGCATCTGTGTATGAGCAGTCTTACTGTACAGGTCTGATACCTGGATGTTAGTACACACATAAATTTGTGTCCATATGTGAATGTTCCAGTAGAGGTTGCTGTGAACATCAGGTCAAACATTGCATCACCAACACAATCACTTGGAACGCCAAGGGGTGAGCTTCATGGAAGTGTTGTCCAGACTTCAGTCCAGTCATATGGAAACTCCTCTGTTCAAGGATGGATCGTGCTATGGATGCCTGTGGGACAAGAGGACAGGATTTGGAACATCACCCTCGAAGTGATCGTCATGCAACAGCTACAACATCATGATCCTCTTAATCTTTCCCGTTACATAAGTCTGCACAAACCACTGCTTTGTAATGTGTTGTGTACTGGTCTATGAACCATCATGGGGGGAACTAAGGGGATGTTAACCATCCTTAGGGATATTTGCCCCTGACATGGTTACACACATCAACAAATACGTCCTAATAGCTTCCTGACAACAATATATTTGGGCTGCCACTGTCAGAGACAGGCCAAATATGTTTGGTTCATGGAGCTAGTAGGACATATTTGTTAATGTGTGTATTTCTTTCCGGGGCACATATCACTGCACACACACACACACACACACACAGGGCAACATGGTGTCCATGGAGATGTGATCCACATTTCATGAGCTCCATGTTGTGTAACACACTATTAGTGTCAATCCACCCCTCTGCTGCTTTCTTCGACTGTAGCAAGCTACTGGTCCCATGTCCCCACGAATGCCCCCTGAACCCCTTATTTGACAGAGTGCTATCCGATGCATTGGCTTGGATGAGACTCCCTCGCTACAGGGGTACCATGGTTACTATGGGTCTGATCCTAGCAGAACACTTTAGTTGGTGCCTAGGGAGCTGTGGGATATGCTGAACAAGGTTAAAGTGTTGTACCTTGGTTTCCAGGGGGGCATGCATGATATCCTTGAGGTAGCAGTATCAACATGGACAACAGGTTGTCAGATGTATTCGGAATCTCTAGGCCCAATCTGACTGGTCCACGGAATAGTTGATGCTGGTGGTCCATACTGCAGCCAGTGTCAGGGCTGTGTCACTGATCCTGTGGGGTGAAACAGAACATGTGTGTTGTGGTGGGTGTGTATGCATGGATTGTGTGCATACATGTATTATACTCACAGCAGAAGTGATCCCTGATCAATCTGTCCCTTGTCTGCATCCCTGTTGGGGTTTCCTCACACTCAACGATATCCACAGGGTCTTCAGGTCTGGGTGGGGGATGGACATCGTCGATGAGTCTGGTGTCCACCGCGATATTATGTAGGATGGCACATACCACGATGATGTCGCAGACCTTGCCTGGTGCATACTGCAATGCTCCCCCCGATTGGTCCAGACATCGGAATCGGGACTTGAGGAGGCCGAAGGTCCGCTCAATGGCATTCCGTGTTCTGGCATGAGCCTGGTTATATCGTTCCTGGGCATTTTTGGGATTGGCGACCGGGGTGAGGAGCCATGGCTTGCATCCATAGCCAGCATCACCTGTGGAAAGTGAGTGACATGGTGTGACAAGGAGCACATATTGTGTGAATAATGTTTTCTGTGGTGAACGTACTAGCACATGTGTATGTGGTGTCATTTGGTGCTGTTAACTCTCCCAGAAGCCATCCGCCTGTATAGGTCCCATTTTCGAAATCCCTCTGCACAGATGAATTTCTGAGTATATGTGAATCGTGACAGCTCCCGGGAAATTTCGCACAGACATTCATGATGGCCAGGTTGCTGTCACACACCATCTGCACATTCATGGAGTGGAAGTTTTTGCGGTTCAGGAACATATGTCCCTGACGTGCTGGTGCTTTGATACGGACATGGGTGCAATCTATTGCACCCATGACCCTGGGCATGCCTCCCCTTGCATAGAAGCCCTGCTTCAGATGTGTCCACTCCATATCGGTGATGGGGAAATGTATGTAGGTACTGGCCTTGGCTTTGAGGGCTGGCAAGACCTGGGCCAGCACCCTGGAGAATGTGGCCTGGGACATGCCAGATGCGTAACCCTCTGTCGACTGAAAGGCGCCACTTGCCATGAAGTGTATGGCACACAGGAGTTTTTGAAGGCCAGTTAGAGCATGGTTATGGGTGCATATGGGATCCACCTGCTCCTTGATGACCTCATACAGGGCTATGATGCTGTGTGGCCTCAACCTGTAGCGATCAATAACCTCGTCATCTGTCATTCCAAAGAGAGTGACCCTTGGGCGGTATACCCTGGGCCTTGGTGGTCGTCTATGCATCCTGGGCTGCTGCAGGGGTCCCTGTGGCAGCTGGGGAGCATCCTGTTGCTGCAGCTGTGCATCTGCAGGCAGGTGTCCTCCGGGTGGGGATGGGCTCCTGTGTGGCTGCTGAGCCAGAGCCTCCTCACTTGCAACAGGTGGAGGCTGTTGATGAGGCATGCTTGGAGGTTGCTGATGTTCCCCAGCTCTATCCCTTGCACGCCTTCTCCGCAGCCTTCGCAACAATATGTAACCCAACATACTGTTTGCTCTCTCTATCTGTCTCTATCTGTCTCTCTCTATCTCTCTCTATCTCTCTATCTCTCTCTCTCTCTCTCTCTATCTCTCTCTCTCCCTCCCTGAGTGGAAAACAAGCCACAAGTGAGTGTGTTGAGTTGTCCCTTTAAGTACTTGCTAGGGCGTTGTGTAGGTGTGGTGATGTGGTGAGTGCTGGCCAATGGTGAGTTGTTTTTGTCCAGGTAAGTGTTAGCAGGTGTGTGTGTGTTATAAGATGTGGTGTGTTGTGCTTGTTCTGTGTGTGCCATTTGCGGGTGTGCATTTGTGGGGTGCAGGTGGCGTGTTGATGTTGCCCAGGTGAGCTTGTATTTGCAGGTGTCCGCTTTGTGTGATAACCCCCATTGTTCCGTGCTATGCTGTGTTGTTGTTTTTTTGTGTGTCGTTGTCCCTGTGGTGTTGGTTGTTGTTGTGAGTGTAGTGATTTGTGTTGTGTGTGCATGTTTTTGTGTTGTTTTGGCATTGCACGGGTTAATTTTCCCATTTACATGGTTGTGCGATAAGCATTTTGTGTGTTTTCCTATGTAACAGGTGTTTTGTTTTGGCCGTTAAGTGTCTAACGGCTAAAAAAAGTGGGTCTTAACTTTTAGCCGTTAGGTGTGTCTTTTTTTCAGCCGTTATCAGTACTGCAAGCCTTTGAATAGCTCTGGGGTATGTTGTTCCATGCGTCTGAATGCACGTAAGTGTATCGGCCGTAAGGATTCTGCAACTGCCGTTAGCTGTTGTTTAGACGGATCTTTGAATTGCAACATGACACTTAACGCACCCGTTAGTGATTTTTTTTGCTAACGGCTGCCTTTAAATCGAGCCCCTAGTGTACACCGTATAAAAAAGCCTGTATAACTACTTAACTGCTGTACTTACTGTATCCCCATTAGGCTAAATGTAAACCGTGAAGTGCTAAGTATACCTGTTGGTGCTATATAAATAAAAATAAACAAACATACATACATACATATACACCCAAACCTAAACTAAAAAAGAGAACATGTAGAACATGAGAAATATCCAGTCCATGGTAAGCTTATTTTAGTGTATTGAAATACTTACAACAAAGTTTAAGCATAAGTAATAAGTAAAAACATAAAACATTCTCTTAATGCTGCTTTTCTCTAATACTTTCCTTATTCAATATTAATGGAGAGAGTCTTATCATAGCTATTTTATACAAATTGAGCAAAGCACATTTCAATTACAAAGCTCCCAGTTACTCTCAGACATATCACTTATGCATATCCTCTTTAAGCAGTAAGTGCTGCATTGATTGTACTTGGAAAGTTACTTTCAAATAAAAAAATGTGATAACGCCTGTTTGTCAGATTGCTGTTGGTAATTGAAATGCTGGTCATGTGGAGTTTATAAAATAGCTCCATACCTCCAAAGTGATGAGAGAAAAAAATTATATATGTGACAAAAAATTATACTCTACCCGAACTGATTTAGTAATTGTGTGTATATATATATATATATATATATATATATATATATATATATATATAGCTCAAAATTTCCACTCGCCACTAGCCAATGGCGAGTGAAAATTTAGACCTAGCGAGTAGAAATTCAGCTCTGGTGGTTATGTTATGGCTTGCAGTGGCGAGTAACTTTTCAGGTCTGTCTAGTGTCAAAGGACTTTCAATTTTAAGCCCTGTATATATATATATATATATATATATATATATATATATATATATATATATATTAGTTGAAATGGCATTTTATGTACATCAAAATCATGTCACTCAATGTGGGTAGCAAGATCTACAAAAGCTACAGAAATTATATTTGTGGACATGAGTGAAAAGTTGTTTTTTTGGGGGGGGAATTTCCATGGAACATTCACAATTTGCTGCCTTTACACAGGATTCCCTTCTCATTGAAAACACACAGAATTTAGTGTTTTTGTCCCTCCAATTTTTTTTACATGAGAACTTTGCCATTTTCCTCCAATGTTTTCTATGGCTGCAAGAATTCCTGCAACCACAATGTAAAAACCTGGAATCTCCCACTTTTTGTAGATAAGTAGTAGACACAGGCAAAGGTGATTGTGAGAGAGACAGAGAAAGAGAGAGAGAGTAAAAAAAAACCCAGACTGAGTATTTTGAAACTTGCTTGCTGGGGAATGTGCAATGTGAGTTGGAGGGGTGCTGCAGAAGTGGAGAAAGGGAATATTAGGTGTTATTTTGTGCAGTAGCAGAATGGTGCAGCTGCATATGCATGAGCCTGCTGCTGGTGTGTCTGTGATGATGTGTAAAACCATGAAAACTTATGTCAAACTTGCCACCACCAAGTGATGAGATTAAGACTGCTGATTGTGATGCCTTTTTCTACTTTCTTTGTTGCATTGAAATCAATGATAATATTGGAACACCCTCACATACATAAGGAGTGTTTCCCCATATATTCACTCCTTATTAGAATAAAAGGGGTCCAAGGTTTTCACATATTATCATTTTGAATGAGGATGAGACGGAAGCCCGACAGCTGCCTGGTGATCTGGAGTAGTTAATCTCAGTCACCATCTTGATAGATACTAGAATTTGTGAGAGGCCTTCGTTCAAGGAACATGTGCGCTAACCTTTGTCTCGGTTGGCACCTAGCTTCTTATGCCCACCCAGTCCTCCCTCGCCTCCCATACCTCCTGGTTCTGACTCCTCCAGGGGGAACCAATGCAACTAGGCTTCACGCGCCTTTCATTGGAGGAGAGGGCTCAGTGCTTGTACTGTGGGGTGCCAGGTCATATGTTGTGGTTTTTTCCTGTCTGGCCGGGAAATGCTCGGACCTAGGGTCATGTAGGGGACAGACACCGAAGATTTTTCAAGACAAACCTATTCTTGAGGTAGTGCTGTCTTGGGCCAAGTCATTGCTACTGGACTCTGGGGCCGCTGGGTTTTTCATTGATGCAGACTTTGCGGCCAAGCACTCTATGCACCTGCTGCCTCGCTCCACTCTATTGAAGCCATTGGTGGCAGACCCCTACAGCCGCCACACATTACTCACAAGAGTAAGATGCTCTTTCTCGACAATTTGGGGCACAGTCCCAGGAGGAGTGTCCTCTGGTACCTATCATTCCTCCCAACCGTATTACCTCTCCGTTGGTTGAGGAGATTTTGGCTGCTCAATAACCTTCCTCTTTGGAGAATCAGAATGGGAGATGTTTTGTGCCTGAATTCCTACGTACCAGAGTGCTGGAATCATACTATTCCTCAAAGGCAGCAGGGCATGTTGGGAGAGATCAACTAATATGATCAATGTTAGGCTCTCTTATTGGCCCAGCCTGAGAGCAGATTGTTCCACATTTGTTGCTGCATATACCATTTGTGCAAGGACTAAAAATCCCAGACACCTTACAGTGGGTCTCCTTCAACCCATTCCCAATGATGAGCATCCATGGTCGCATTTATCTATTGACTTTATGGTAGAATTGTCAGTATCAGGGGGCTACATGGTCATCCTCATGATTGTGGATAGATTTTCAAAGATGGCCCATTTTGTGCCGCTTAAAGGACTCCTCTCCTCTAAGGAGTTGACCAAAATCTTTGCCAAGGAGCTGGTTCGTCTTCACGTTATACCCAAGGTGGTAGTCTCAGATCTTGGGAGCCAGTTTGTGTTGTGTTTTGGAGAGCTTTTTGCGGACAAATGGTTATCCAGCTCTCGTTCTCCTTGGCTTACCATCCTCAGTCTAACAGTGCTGCAGAGAGGTCTAATCAAGCATTGGAACAGTTCCTTTGTTGCTTTGTTTCAGACCATCATGATAAGTTGGCAAACCTGTTACTGTGGGAAGAGCTTGCCAGAAATAGTGCTGTCATTTCTTCTCGGAACGCCACCTTTCTGATTAATTATGGGTTCCAACCTTCACTTCTGCTGGAGTCTTTCGAGGCCCAGAATATTCCTGCTCTGGAAGGCGCTACGCTCCACATGGGTACGGATTCAGAGAACCCTGCAGAGGTCCACGCTACTCTACAAGAGACAAGCAGACCGTAGACCTTTACCGGCACCAGTTTTCCAGGGCGGAGAGAGTATGGCTGTCCTCGCGCAACCTCCATCTCCAGATGCCTTGTAAAAAGCTGGCTCCTCAATTTGTGGGCCCCTTTCGGGTTCTCCGCAGGATCAACCTTGTAACCTATGCCCTTGAACTCCCTGCCAGTATGCGCATTTCAAATGTGTTCCATGTGTCTCTACTTAAACCATTGGTTTATAACTGCTCCTGTCTGTCCCCCGTTGTTGTTAGCATGCTTTTAGCAGGATCCTTACATAGTGTCAATTAAAAGCAATAAGAAATACATTCTTGATACATTGCTGGACTACAAGTTTAAAAGTAACATTTCTGAATTTGTGTCAAAAAGTGAACAGCAGTACTCTGTGAAACAATATAAAAAAAATCCTCAAAGACCAAGTGGAAAATTGCATTTTGGGGGATACATACATAACAATACAACAGTAATATAACATATAATAGGTCTACCGGCCTTGCTTAAATACCGGGCAAGGCAACCCAAGTGACAGTTTTAATGACAGGCTCTACCGGCCTTGCCTATACCGGGTAAGGCAACAGTGAGATGACATATACCGGTTCTACCGGCCTTACCAATACCGGGCAAGGCAGCCCCCATGGAATGCTGAATGTAGGCTCTACCGGCCCTGCCAATACCGGGTAAGGCAACCTTAAAGATGGTGAATTACAAGGTTCTACCGGCCTTACCAATACCGGGCAGGGCAGCCCAAAGGAGTACTGGAGTAGGCTCTACCGGCCCTGCCAATACCGGGTGAGGCAACCTATGGGATGGTATCGTTAAGGTTCTACCGGCCTCACCAATACTGGGCAGGGCAGCCTGAGCGAGTAGACCAGCTGTCAGGTGACTATGACAGCATAGAGCATAAGTATAGGGGTCTTACTCAGCAGTAGTCTATTGCCAGGGATACTCAGACAACTGCAAGGAAGTTGTCAGTGCTGTACTTTGAAAAAATATGTCTTTTTTTGCACCAATATTTTTTTTATTCAATATATTTGAATCTCGAGCTACTGACTATATATATATATATATATATATATATATATATATATATATATATATATATATATATATATATATTGCATATGGTCACATTTTATAATTAAACTCAGCATATGATTTTCCCCACTGGCTTTGTAAAGTGACAGTTTAACTTCTGAATCTTGGTTATTACAGCACAAACCCATTTTCCATTAAACTGTTAAATAAAGAGAGCCAGCTGATCTCTAGTGGGCTGTTTTTTTACTATTATGTTACTGGGAGAGCTTGAGTCTAGCATAGTAATATCAACAGTGCTACCTGGTGACCAGACTAGAACATTTGAGTTTAATTTTTTTATACAAATGTGGCAGTGAGAGTAACCATGTTTTGTTAATCATGATAAACTTATATTTTTATAATGAAACATTTCTTCTCCTTTAACTCACAAGCAAGGACTATTATTATATACTTCACTGATGGAGGGTGCACCTAAATCAGGGGTGTAAAAGTTCAGTGCTTAATGCCTGCAAAGAATCCTGGCCTGTTTTCAGCCCTTAAGAAGAGAACTTTAACACTCCAGATCTATGTTGTTGATGTATTAATACAAAGTTAGTTTCAGTTAGGCACTACCATGCAAATCAAGGGACATGTAAATAATGGAGTGTAGACATCATTTTCACAATTTGAAACATCTGTGCAGCAAAATTGACAACTGTATCCTTGATAAATAGGTAATTTCTCTAAGAACATGAATGTTGCCTTGGAATGCTATTACTTCATCAGATGTTATTAACCACCATTTAATTTCTTCATTTAATCATTTAATTCCCTTTACTCAGCTGTTTCATATAATTGTAAATTCTCTATTTACCCCTAACATAGTGCCTGCCAGGACAAAACCGAGACAAGTATAGTAACATTTTAATGGGAGAAAATAAATGAGATCTGTGTTTTCAGCTTTGTACTCTTGTCAATTATTGACACAAAAATATTTAAACATGGGAGAACAAAATGTTTGTAATACCATGATAATGGTTTCACCTTCTCAATCTCACCCACCCACCCACATGCTTATTCTGCTCATCACATTTCCTGCTTTGGGCTTGCCTTTGGTCATCAGTGGGATATATCATGTCACCTCTACTGGTGGCATGAATTGATGTGTTACTATACTAGTCTCAGGTAATACCTGGTAACAAAAAGTAGCAGGTCCACAACTTGGCAGCACATGGGTGAACATCAGGCCTGACCTGAAGGTTTTGAAGAAAAAGAATATGTGAGTTTAGAGGCCATGCAGAAATTGAGCTAATGGCAAAAATTAAACTCTACCTACAATTTTTTACACCTTAGATCCTGTAGTATTCTATTTTATGACAAGGCTGAGGTGTGGCAGAAACCTCATCTTTATATCATAGGCAGAAGGAACTTGATTAAAATGATCTTACACAAATGTTAATATGTATTTCATAATTTACCAGTTTACATACAAAAGCTATTATGTTATTGATAGAATAGCCTCTTATTTTCTTTGGAGTGGGAATAAATTTAGATTAAGACTTAAGACCCTCAAGTGTCCTAATACACGGGGTGTGATATATTTTTCAGATTATTATAGATATTACCTGGCAGCACAGGGCCAATATGCTCTTGAATGGTTGAATTCTCATTCCTCCTATGCACATGTTAAATTAGATGCCCAGTTTGTTAAGTTTGTCATTCAACCTCTCATCTTTTCCTGAATGGACCATAGGCCAGTTTATTGCAATATCCTACAATTAAAGCTATATGTAAGGCCTGGTCTGATATTAAACGTCTTGTGGGTTATAGTGAGCTTGATCCTGCAATTCCCATTTGGAATATCATTACTCTAGATTGATTCCTTTAGTTTGGACCCCTATAGTCCAGATATGACATAACAACTATAGGGCATGTGTATTATGAAGGCTCTCTCAAATCTTTTGAATCTTTGCACAGAAGATTCTGTCATTCTGCACGTACACATTGGGGTGATACTTCTTAAAAGATCTATGTATTCTTTCTTGTGTCTAAGGTGACCTCTAAGTGGCCAAAGGCTTTAACATCCATTCTATACAAATGGTGTGCCACCACCCATCCCCAGAGTGGCCTTCCTCTTGATATTCCCACGTAACACTGTTTGCCTTGATCAAACACCTATTACGTGAACTTATTTTTATGTCTAAAAAAAGATAATAGCTCATGTCTGGATGGCAGATATATCCACTAATGGTGTGGCATGGGTGAATTTGGTGAATTATACTCTCCGTCACTATAAATACCTGTTTCTTCATAGAGATAGTCCACATATGTTTGACAAGATCTGGGGACATTGGTTGACCTGGCAATAGCTGCCTTCCACAGTATTATAATTATACTCAGATATGCCCTGAATTGTGTAGTCATCTTCATTGATTGTCTCGGGTGTCTTGGAGGTGGTGGGCTCTTCAGCCGGTGGGGTTGGTTGGTTAATAGGCTTGGGTGGAATTTTTTTTTACATTTTTTTTACTACATACAAAACATACGGATTGTCCTTCATTGAATATTACTCTGTAGAACTCATGTGTGTGTGGCAATACTCTGTATTACCTTTTACTTGTCCCTACCCATTGTGTTGGAGCTCAATGGCACAGTAGCAGTGGAGGATTGACTAATATATAGTCGAGTACCATTGGAGAAATCCGGGAGAAGTATTACATCTATCCAGATAAGTAATTACTGTCTGATTAACAGGACCAAGTAAGAGGGGTAGGACAAGACAAATAGAGATGGGGGTAACCATGAATAATAGGCTCTCACAGCAATGGAGTCGGGAGAGTTAAACAAGCTGAATATATGTGTTAAAAGTTGCATACATGAAGAAAGAATGTGAGATCTAACCTTATTAGTCTACTTCCAGAGTTTTTTTTGGACTTTTTAGTATCTAATTTTAGATTGTATTATTGTATTATCTAGTGTACACTTTGTATGATTGTCTAAGTGTTTTTAGATATAAAGATATATTTATGGTACTACACCTATGTGTGTGTCATTGCTATACACTGTAAGAGTTTAGAAATTAAATATACGTATAAGCGCTCTCCCATATTTGTTTTACTATAATTACTTTTCTGGGCTGCTACAGAAAGGATTATTTCAGAGCGGCTATTGATGCACTGTCAATAAATTATGTGTCTCTCTCTCTCTCTCTCTCTCTCTCTATATATATATATATATATATATATATATATATGTTCTGCTTTGTCTTCTGTTTCAAGCCATAGTCCCCAGGTGTTGATGAACCTCCCCAAGGAACCCTTTGTGTATGTACCAATCTATAGTGTGAAATGTTGGAGGAGATCAGGCAGACCCTGGATTTTAGTAGACATCCATAGCATCACCTTTCTAGACATTATTAAAGCCTCATGGATAAAGTGTTTGAAAGGGTACAGGTTTAAGTCATCTAGAAGGATAGATAGAAGACCCACTCTAGGTTCTAAGGGTTTAGGTCAATTCAGTACATCAGAGATTTTG
Source organism: Rhinophrynus dorsalis (assembly GCA_037306005.1). NCBI lineage: Eukaryota > Metazoa > Chordata > Amphibia > Anura > Rhinophrynidae > Rhinophrynus > Rhinophrynus dorsalis. The sequence continues at coordinate 144,397,237 of CM074718.1, forward strand.
TTGAGAATGTCATGTCAAAAGGGATTTACCAACATGCATTTCTAATACATATGTATGAAATAGGTACCCTCCATATTGCATCTGGGCCATTTATCATTTGCTCTGTGGCCAGTATGAAACTGTCTTTTCTGTGAGAAATAGACTCTGTGTAAATTCTTCAGATGAATAAGTTGATGTATAAAGTGTGTAGAGACCACTAATAGGCTAGCGGAAGCCATATCGCATTCCCAGTCTTCAAATATTCCAACAATCCCTTCCCATTTGCATTCCAGTTAAGGCAGTGTCAGAATAGTCTGTTTAACTATCCAGTTATAAATAAAGGATACTGGCTTTATTTTTTGAAGTAATGTTTAAGTGAGATTGAACCTGGAGAAATCAGTGTAGGATGCACCCCACTGAGACAGTAGGGCATGTCTAAGTTGGAGGTATAAGTAAAACATAGTATTGGGATATTCAATTCAAAATGAAGTTGCTCCAAAGATTTCAAAATGTGTCCGTAGCATAATTGTTGATGTCTACCAATACCATATCATAGCCAAATATAGGCAAAGTCAAACTGTTGGAGCTGAAACGTACGAAAGCTAGCCCATAATGGGGTATCTGAGTCTAAGTTAGTGTTATTCATCAGTGTCTGCAGTGACCTCCAAGCATAGAATACCACATTAGCACTGGAAAACCCAGTCCTGAGAATCTCTGGTCCTAGGATCAGTAAGTCATATACTTGGAAGTCTTGAAGAAGGAGTGGTTCTGTCAAGTTCTACAAAGGTGTAAGTAGTATCAGGGTAAACTCATGTCAGGTAATATTTGTGCTGCCACTCTCCCTCACACTGGTCTCCTGAGTGTGTCATGTCTCACTCTGGCGTTCCTACCACCCTATGGAAAATTAGTGGTAATACTGTCCAATTCTTTTTTTGAAATATATATAAGAATTTGGGAAGAAAAAAAACATTTTAAATAGAACCAGGCAATCTTTTTTTCCTCCTACAGATAATTAGTGGAATTAAGTTCTCTTTTAGAAAGAGGGAGGGTTGAAACAGTTATACCAAGGTATTTGAAAAAATCTGCATGTATCATAGGACAGTTCTGCAAAGTGAATTGGTGGGAGCCTTGTCTAATAGGAATAGGATGGACATAGAGCAGAGAGTCCAGAAAATATACCAAATCCATTAACTAAAGAGAGGACCTGATAGAGTGATCTCTCAGTGCTACCCAGATATAGTAGCATGCCACCTACGTAAAAAAGCATTTTTTTCCTCCTGCCCTCAGAGAGTGAGGCCCTTGATCTGTGAGTACTTGTGAATAAAAATAGTCAGTGGTTCAACATAAAAAGGCACAGCGAAATTATATAACCTTGCCTAGTTTTCCTACTCAAAGAAAAGCTATCCGATAGCGCTCCACCAGTCCCAACATACACTCCAGGTGCAGCATATGGTAACCTGATCCAGTCAATGAAGGAGGAGCCAAAACCAAACTCCCCCAAGGACACATCACAGATACTCCCACTCCACAGAATCAAAGACCTTTGCTGTGTCTAGCAAGGCCATGGCTCTATTCCCAGAGTTATCATGATCTAATTGTAAGTGTGTAAATATCCATCTTAGATTGTGTACATCATCTTATCCTGACAATATTTTAAATTCCATAGTCAGGAGTGAAATGGGTCTATAGGAATCACAGATCTGTGAGTCTTTACCCTGTTTTGGGGAGAACAATTATTTTTGCATCCCTTAATAGCTGAGGAGATAGGATAAAAACATTTGTCTTGTACCATTCAGCATGTAGACTGTCTGGACCCCAGGTTATGAAATTGGGTATTGTGTTAATAGCTTTGACTACTTTCCTTAACAATATTGTTGATTCCAGCATTCTCCTATCCTCATCAGACAGATGGAGAAGGTCACAGTCAGTTAGAAAGGTCTTTCACAGTCTTGTCAGTGGAAGAGGTGTATAAATTAGAGTAGTATTTGGCAAATTTGTTTATTAATTTCAGATCCTGAGCCAGTACACTACCCTCCTCATCCTTTATGTCCATGATACAGGAGGTACCTGCTCATGTCTGACCAAATGAGCCATCAGTTTTGTAATTTTCAAATATTTTTTTTTTTGTCTAAAGAACATTTTTTAGCAGTATTATCAGATATGTATAAATTAATGTATGTACTAGAAGAGATAAACCTTTTGTAACCAAGGGAGTTCCTTGACTCAATATATGAAGAGGCCCATGCTTTAAAATTTTGCTTCAGGCTTTCTAGATTCTCTTTCTCTCTTCAATTGATTGAACCACTTGCTGTCATCTTCCCTACTTTCCAACCAGTAATATGACTAGAAGCAGCAGAGTTAACGTTGAAGTAATTTAAATCAGATCGGTGATTATTTGCAATACTATCTTGTTTTTAGCAATAAAGGGTTAAATCTCCATCTATGAGTACTGACTGCAACCAACACATATAGTCAGAAGTATCAGGGAGTGGTCAGAAGCAACACGAAGCAGAAACTATAATGTAATCTATAGAGAGTGTGCAGTCTGTAGAGGAGTGGCATGAAAAGTCTTGAACATCACTTTTCGCCCATCCCTATTTGTGGTTATGAGTAGGGCTAAGTGCAACCCTTTAACCCTTTGAGTGCCAGAAGGATGCCCAATGCATTGCAAGGCAATGCCGTGGGCACATCTCTGGCGTCGAAAGAGTTAACAAGCCTCCCATCAACCTATTCTTATAATTAAGAAGAAGTTAACACTTTGAATAACATTTTCCCCGTAACATAGAAAACATCTTGAGATCATAATATTACCAGTGCGTTTAAAGGTTATAAGTTCAAGATGAAAATATTGGCATCTCACAAGCTCCAAAAATATCCAAGGTCTATTTTCCCAGTTACTGAGTGTTGCATTCAGAATACTCTTTTTAGACTTGAACATTAAGGGTGTTTTGACTGGCAAACATTGTGTGATCCCAGAACCTCTATGTTAGTTAGGCCCTTAAATAATTGCTCAGTCTGAATACTCTTTTCAGTAGAGCATACCAATGAGCTCTTTTTTGAAGAGGTATTATACTTCAGTACAGTCAGTTCTCAGAGCTATTTCTGTTCCATGTATGGTTGCCAGGGAAACAGGGAATGTGAATCCTGCCTGAATTTTCTTTATTCCTTTTAGTTGTAATTTGATTCTACAGATCATGTGTATGTTAACAAAATAAAAAATTATAATAAAATATATATTCTTGAAATATGTATCCATGCAGATATAGCCTTGTTTCTCCAGTACCATAAATTAAATTAAGATAATAAAGGCTGGGTGCAAAATACAAGTATACAGTGAATCACAATTAGCTTGTAAAACCCTGAAGCAGGAACAGTACAATTTAATACACTGTGTGCCAGAAAGTTATCCTACTCATTGTGAATCAGTTTGCTGACAACCCCTTAGGAATGGAAATTATTAACCCTTTGAGTGGCAGAGAGGTATGAAATGCATTGCAAAGCAATGCATTTTGTACCTCTCTAGCACACAAAGGGTTAATAAAATATCAGACATCTTATATTGTGCGTGACATTCTGGAATTTTAAGAGCATGTGCATCATTCAAACTTGTTTTACACAGTGTTTCAAAAAGGGATGCCACCTTCCTCATTTGGCATTTGACAGATTTTCACTTTTTGAAATCCAGCTCTCCTATTGGCTGGAGCTTAAAGGGATAGTAATGTTTCTTACTTTTTCTGAGGGCTGTAGTGGAGAAGTAAGTAGCTGAAAGTCAAAGTTACGAGTCCTACAGCAACATATACTTTGAAAAATATGTTCCTGCTTATGTGAAACTGGCACATATTAATGATAATGTCAAGAGATGAAAAAAAAAGTGCAACTCTAACATGTACATTCTGGAATTCACTCTGGAAGGGACCTCCATTTTCAGCTGGCGATGGGGCAAGTTGTTATGCGAAAATGTGAAAATAGAGTGTTGTACGCACTATAGGAGCAAATAAAATAGGCACAGATTTTGCAGGCAATACTAAGCACCTCTTCAAGGGTTTTGGATTCTGCCAGTAATCTGGTCACAACTAAATTTAGCATATGGGCAAAGCAGGGCACATGCACCATCCCACCTATTCTCAAAGCAGCGATTATGTTGGAGCCGTTGTCAGCAGACACAAAACCAGCTTATAAGGAGCGGGGTACAAGCCATTCCTCTATCACCTTCTTTAGCTTACTTAGAACATCTACAGCTTTGTGCGACTGTCTCTCAAAACTCTGCATGCACAAGTTGGTGTGACAATGGTATGGGCTATCCTGCTGCTGCTGATGCCGCCTTTTGATCACACTGCCACAACCAGAAGTACTGGCTTTCACCTGATGCTGTAAGATAGTATTGTCCAGTGTTAGTGCTGGGAGGGAAACCCAGTGAGCAGTCACAATCATATAGTCTGTGCTCTGCCAACTTGTCCACATATTTGTTGTCCGGTGGATTTTCTTGTCATATGTACTTTTCAGCCCTTTGCCCACCACACTAACCTCCTGCTTGTACAATTCAGGCACAACTGTCCTTTAAAAATAACTGCGGCTTGGGATATTCCACATGACATCAGTTCTTTGAAACATTGGTTTTCTACAAAAGAATACAGCAGCATATCCATTGCTAACATCTTAACAACCTTGCCATTACACAGGCATACTTTGGGATTGTTTTTTTGAAACCTTATTGCTTTAACAACATGACTAGAGGAGGTGATGGCGGTAGAGGCAGCATGTGTGGGCAGTCTATAACTCTTGTCATCTCCTACAGCAAATCCAGAGTCATTATACTTCTCTGCAGCAGGAGTCATAGGTTATTTGAACTGAACTAACTGTTGGCACTGGCAGTAACACAGTTTTTGACACATAAATAACTTCACTACTTCTTTTTTCTGCCTTAGAGTCCTGGGAACTTTTTAAAGTGCTTCTGCTGCTGATAGTTGCAGCACTTCTGGCCTGCTGATAGTGCGTCTCCCAGTCAGACCTGTGATTGTGATTCAGGTGGGATCTCATAGATGAGGTGCCTAGGTGTGAGCCTGCTTTCCTCCTGCTCACGTGCTTTTTGTACAGACAACAGATAGAAACATGCTTAGCTTGAGTGAAGTATCTCTATACTGTGGACTTCATGGACTGAGGGGTTCCTGTTGCGCTGCTACTACTACTACTGAGGCTAGATGTTGATGCAATTCTATTGCCACTACTACTAGGTGTCAAAGGTGCAGCACTTACAGCAGCAGCAGCAGCACTGTTACTCATCATATCTAACACTGTGGATGTTCATAACCTGTGTTGCTGTTTCTGCTGCTGGGTATTTAAAACAGGTGTGTGGCTAAGTGGGACTTAGACTTAGAGGCGATGATGCTGATGATAACTGATAGGGTGACTGTGCGCTTTTTGACATCTGTGCTTGTCCAGGGTCAGACTTTCTAATGTCTTTCTCAAACAGTTTATAGACAGGCACAGTGCTCCTTTTCAGTGGTGGAAGATTTAAGCTTTGCCTTTCTGCTAACCTTATTGCCATGTCATCCGCATTCTCAACTTAATCTGTATCCGAACAAGAGAAGGATGCTGGAGGGATAAATTCTTGAGCTCCATCATCATCAGTTATCATTAGGTCATCCTCAGCAGCATCAGCATGACCTGACAGTTCTTGTCTATCACTACTCTTATATTCCTCTAAGCTTTTAGAGTTCTAAAACAATTTATATTTACTTTTACTATAACAAAGTTCACTACTACTTTGAGGACCGGTGTTTTTGGTGCTTGTTTGTCTCACTATCTGATGCAGCAGGCGGTTCAGCTGCTTCAGCTGCTTCACCTTCCTCTATTATGCTATTGCCATCATCAACACTTGAATGTGACTTGTTGTATCAGCATTCTTCTCATATGGTTCTAGCTATTTTGCTGGGACCTTGACAAACTGCATCCTCCCTTGTAGGAGAGGGAACATCATCATTTATTGCACATGCTGCAGTAACCATTGCTGCGGTCAGTTTTTTAACTACTATTTTACTCTCACATCCCAATGCTCCACCCTTCCCCCTCCCCCTGGGCCTTGTGTGTTTGCTGGACATTACTCAGCTGTTGTGTTTTTACTCTACACAACACAGCTGATGGCGTATGATCTCATGTCTAAGCCCAGTCATCTGTCTGTCAGTCACTGTCACCTAATATATTTAGTTCTTTATTTCTATATTCTTTTTTTTTTATTTTTTTTCTATTCTCTTTTATTACTTGTATTTTTTCTTACGTTTTCTACCCTGTCTTATCACTGTCACAGATGCAGTTGGTGTGTCCCAGAATTGCACCATTTTTGGTTTCTGCAAATGATCTTTTGTGCCATGCACATAGTTCTGATTTTTTTGTAAACCTGTTTTCAGGTTTCATATTCCATCTTTTCTGACAGGTTTGAGTAATAAATCCTGACTACAGCATTTTCTTTTGTTTATGTTTGAAACATTTTACTTTCCTCCTAACATTTTCTGCTACAATGGTTCCTAAATCATATTTGATTCTAATAATTACATTAAAATAAACCTTGCACAAATACATTATTTATTACAATATATTACTTAGGCTCAAATAATCTGTTTACAGCACCTGAGCACTTTGTGTCAGTAAAGATCTGATTTGATTCTGCTCATTTCCTGCCCTTTGACTCGAATGACTCAGTTTAAAGTGAAATGGGCACATTGGGGCTGATGTACTAAGAGGAAATGGAATAATTATGGTGCAAATCAACAGGACTATATCGGAAAACTAAAAGGTCTCATTGATTTAAATGGTGCTTTTAACCACTTAAATAATAGGGAGATCTACAAAAACATCACTTTACAGTGCATTGAAAACCTCATTAGCATTCAAAGGGTTAAAAGCACAAATTAAATCAAAGTGAGGCTTGAGAATGTTTATTTGTCCCCTGTGGTGCAATTGGCATACCTGGGAACTTCATAATTGGGGCTGCCCGGAGGAGAGCCCTATGGTGCAGATGAGGGGAGAGAAATGATGCAATTTGCGTTATAAAAGGGGTGGGGCTTAATCGCAAGTGGGGGGACAGACTTCAGAAATAAGAAAAGTAGCTAGCATAGACTGGGGAAGGAGGAGAAGAGGGTGGGGAGTGGGAGGGATGAGATTGAGCATAAGTGGGCGGAGTTTCATCAGAAACTCCCCACATTTGGAGAATCAGACTCTGCTCAGGATACCCGGTAATTCAGTGTGAAAATCAGAGTCTCTGGGGCAAAACCGTAGAGTTCCCAGCTATGACAATTGGTATTTAGTAAATCAACCTCAATTATAGGGTATAAGTGAAAGTGAATTAATTCATTGGAGACCTCCGTAGCTGTGGCATATGTTTAAAGACAAAAGGGAAAACAGCTAGACTAGGCAGATGGATCAATCACAATAAACAATTCCCTGATTACCCACATGTAATCATACAGAGATACCATGAAAACAGAATCGATTTATGTGCCAAAAGGAGTAAAGCTGAGAAATGCAAAAGGAGTAAAGCTGAGAAATGCTAAACCAAACAAAAGGGAACAAATAACATTTCCATTGAGTTAAGTATAACTTTTAACCCCTTGAATGCTAGGGACATCTCCAGTGTATTGCAATGCATTGAAGGGCTTCCTAATAATCAAGTGATTAATAAACACACTTACCCCCTGAAGTGCCAAGGGTTTGAAACTGCCAGACTACAACTCCCATCATTCCCTTTTTCTATCCCTAATCCCCAACAGCTGGAGGTCCAATCCCTGCTCTATATATTTCACTCTGCAGTTGGAACAGTATTTTCCACTGTTTTCATGAATTTATCCATTTTTGGTATAAAAAGGATACTTTTACAGTAGTGTGTGTCCCTGATGGGGATACTTCCATGTGATTACATCCACCTAATACAATTTTACTTAAAATTACATTTTTATTGCAATTAGAGTATATCATTCACCAGAATGCAGAGCCACTTGTTAGAAGTGGTATAAATGTAAATTAATTTACAAATTGTCCCCACATGTGGCAGAGTACAAGAAAAATATGTTTTCATTGCTATCTACAAGAAAAGATATCAATTATTTTTCAAATATCTATTTAGCAAGGAAATGAAATCATAACAATATATATATTAGTTATGAATCAAGTAACAGAATAAAAAATACATAAATGTTTTTCAGTGTTTTAACCCTTTCAGTGATTTAACTCTTTTAAAAGAAAAAGCCTGATGTACTATGAATAACTGAAGAAAAACAACTGTACCATAAGGGAAAATATAATCCCCATTGATTTTACTAGTAAGATCTCTGTTACAGTTCAAAGCAATGTACTGATGACATCTCTAGCATTCAATTGGTTAGAAGCCCCAGTTAAATCAATGGGAATTTTTATTTGTGTCCCATGGTTCAGCTGATTTGTCCCAGAGCTGCTTCAGTTTCTTAGAATATCATCTTCAAATATCTTTATTTGTATTCTGAAACTACATTTCCAATTCTGTATATAAATATGACTAATAAAATGACACAACTGTGCCACACACTACAACAAGACAGGTTGTTTCAATATCAGTCTTAATTCCTTGGCTGCTACAGAAGTCCCACAAACATTGCTTTTCAATTCATTTAAGACCTCTGGCATGCAATAGGTTAGTATAATCTTGATAATGTAAGTAGGTCAACTACAGCTGATCCTTACAGCAGTGTAAATTATATCTTCAATTAAATTTAATTTTCTTCCAATTATAAAAGAAAATTGAGGAGAGAGTCACACGATTTGCATACTAAACAGTTGCAGTGCTGGTCTTGGTAATACTCACAGACCTAGAAACAGAGATAGTATATACACTTAATATATGTTAATCATTGGGTATTGTTAGGGAATCTTTACCTGGATCGCTGCCTGAAGAGATACCTTTCACCTTATTATTATCAGTCTGTCTATGATATCTATGTCAATTACCGGTATACCGGGGGCCTGTATGGATCGCAAGGAAAGACACATACAACAGCGTATGCAATACAAGCTCTCTCTTTATTCTTGTCACACATAGTTCTTTATAGGCCCACAGCCCCCCTTTGTGTAAAGGGAGGGGGGCGGTGCACAACACAGTTTTCAGAAAATTATATATATAAAAAAAACAGAAGAGCAAAACTAAACAGAGAAGCAAAACTTATTCACAGGAAGGGGGGGGGGGAAAGAGAGTGGTTACAGAGATAACTGTTGCTCTGGCATCCATCTCCTCCCCCGTGGGGGGGTTGTGAGATTCAGTACCTTCAAGCATAACAACCTTGGGCATATTCTCAATACACAGATAAAAAACTAGAAAGAGCCAGTTTGGTGGTTTCCTCCCTAGCAGATGGATTCCTGCAGAATCAGTCAAATATAAATATAACTATTAACCCTAGGGGTGCCGAACACACTGCAAAGCAGTCAAATGTAACTATTAACCCTATAGGTGCCGAACACAAGTATTACAAACCTCCTCTCTGTACCCTTCAATCCCTTCTTTGAATCAGTACTAAACTGATTCACCAAACTAAGTTCTGGGGGTTACACTGGGTCAGGGGTATCAGCATAGCGAGGGGTGGGAGGGGGAGGGCGGAGGGATAACATTTTCAAGTAAGGGGCATAAGGATTGGCAGGGGAGTTACGGGCGTGATATGCACAGCAACAGAGCAGCAGTTTGATAAGCAGACTCCCTTTATAATGTTAACATGGCCTGTTTGACAAATATGGAATGACTTGTTACACAAACAATTTAACCCTAAGAATATTTAACCCTTCTATATGTTATACAATCCTTTCAATCCCTTCTTTGAGTCCGAGCATACCCGGACTCACACAAATCTTACAACCTGGATAAGGCATCATCATATAGAGGTGCAGTACTGTGGAGGTGACTTAAATACTGGGTGTAAGGGCCTGACCCAGGGGAACTACACCTTTTGGCAATGAGGCAAAGCAAAAACTTAAATAGGACATAAAGAACAATAATACTTTTGGATTACAGCTAGCGAAACAGACACGCTGATGAGGCAAGTGGTCAGAACGTCAGTAGGGCTGACCATGTTGCACAAGCAAAAGTTCGTAATGTTCATAACATGTTGGTGCTAAGTAGATTCAGACATTGGAGTTCTCACGGGTCTCTGGGGTGTCCCTGCAGTCCATCTGACCCCAGTGCAGAGGTGGCCTTTCAGAAGTCCTTACGTGAGTGAGGGTGAGACATAAGTTGCATACATAAGCCAGCCTTCCACCCCCCACACTTATAATGTTAATACACATTAGACCATCATTTTCTATCTGTAGGGGCACCTCCTCAAGCAAGCCACTTTCACTGCCAGAGGGTGCTAGCTTTCCAAAGGGATGGATCTTCATGATGGTCTTGTCCCACGGAGGCAGGTGGTCAGGGATTATTATGCCCGTCAAAACACCTACTTGATGATCGCACGGTGGCAGGCGATGCAATAAGCCTGCTTACTGGTCCCACGGAGGTAGGCGATGCAATAAGCCTACTTGCTGGTATTACCTGAACAAAAGCCTCAGACCTTCACCCTGTTCTGCCTCCCTCTGGGCATCTGCTGGGCACTGGGAGGGCACAGGGCCTTTATCCTGCTCAGGCTCTGGTGCAGCTGTCACTCTGGCGTGGTATATCCAGGTCTTTCCTTTATGCAGCTTGACTACGCTGTAACTTGTCAACAGAATCTGGAATGGACCCTTCCACTGGGGCTCCAAACACTCTGTTCTCCATGTCTGTACACATACCCACTCTCCAATCTGGAAACTCGCACTGGGCCAGCCAAAAGCAAAGGCTGTGGAACAGAAAATCTGAGAAGAAAAGAAAGGGTATGCTGCAAAGCAGTTACATAATCCATAATCTGCTGATTACCAATCTCTAAGGTAGATCCGTGATACATCACAATCCTATTCCAGGGCCTACCAAAGAGGATCTCATAAGGACTAAGCTTTTAAGGGTTTGGAAGGGGTCACCCTGAAATGAGTCAAGGCATGGGAAAGCGCGTCTGGCCATTTGAGTCTTAGTTCAGTACATAGTTTGGTCAGAGAGCGCTTAAGAGTCTGGTTCATCCTCTCAACTTGTCCAGAGGATTGAGGCCTCCAGGGGGTATGATATCTCCAGTTCACCCCTAGAGTGACACAATCACTTTTAACAATTTCAACTGTAACATGTTTTCCATGGTCTGACTCAATGACTCGAGGCAAACCAAACCTTGGAATTACTTTTCTTATTAACACCTTAGCTACTGATCCCGCAGTAGCTCCTTTTAAAAAAAATGTCTCTAGTCACTTAAACAATTAATCAATTATTACAACAGCATCCTAAAATCCCAGTACAGGTTGCAAAACAACCCAATATAATCTATCTGGAGCCGTTCAAATGACACCCAAGCCCATTGCCTGGCCCCAGTGATTAGAATATGTCACATTTTAGGATTTATTTACAAGTATATATCACACAAATCCCAACAATTTCTAACTTACTTTGTACAGATCTGGTCTGGGTAAAGTCACTTCCTCCAGGGCGTCTACACAGTCATGCTCTGGAGGATCATTTATGTCCTCGGTCAATAGGGTAACTGGTTTTGGCAGAGCTAAAGCAGGGGCGAACATCAGCACCCGCTTCAGTTCATCCCATACTATCGTATCATGAGAATCATAGTCAGTTTGTCATACAATCCTTCAGTCAAAATATTGGCCACTATTAGCTTAACCCTTGCCTAGCCTCTTGGCTGATGGGGTACTATCTGTCCTAGACCGGTCCTGCATTAGGCTGCAAGTCAATAACGGGTCGGGCATCTCTACCAACCCCTGGCTTTCCAGCTGCTCAAACAGCAGAGGCCACTGAGCGCAGAACCTCCTCCGGGATGTCTGAATCATGACTATCCTGGGAAGTGTGTCTCAGTGCCATATGGAAAGTCAAGTCATAATAGTCAGGTACATATACCTCTATCTTGTCAGCGTCAAAAGTTATCTCTGTCCTCAATCTGGTCAACAAATCCCTTCCCAACAGTGCAATGGGGCATGACTCTGATAGGAGAAAACCATCTTGGACCATAGTCCCTTCTATGGTAACTTCCATAGGTTGTATATATGGCATAGAGGAGGGAATTCAATCCACCCCTACTATATTGATAGTTTTCTTCACTATGAATTCCACCCTCCTGCACTATAGGATAATGCTAAAAAGACTGATCCTGATCCCTTCCTATTCTGTCTTATGAGGTGAGTCATTTCTGTCTGCATCACCACTAACAGATACACCTTCTTCCTGGGGATTTCTGTCTGTATATCTATACTTATTCCTCAGCTTGGGGCAATTTCACTTCCAATGTCCTTCCTGCTTACAGTAAAAACATGTATTCTTTCCTACCTGCTTAGATCTCGCTGTACCACTTACATTATTCTTTCTACCTGCTTCAACAGTGCCAACTTTCCTTGCAATTGCTAAAGCACTAAACTTTGCCTGGTCCTTCAATACCTGCCTAGTCTTTGTGTCTTCCTCTGTATCTCTGTACATAACTTCTGTCCTTTCTTTCTCCATTACTTTACTTACTGGCTCGCTCAACACACTCTCAGTGTTTCCCTAAATCCATACAAAGATGCAGCAAGGGACTTATCCCTCCGCTGCACAACCTACTGCACCCCAGGAAGATTCAAATGAGGTTTCCCACATGTCCGCACGGACCCCAGGATCAGAGAACAGTAAAATAATAATACATTATCAGTCACGTCATTAAGAGGGAATGCATCTGCAGTCCCTACTTATCTGTCTCTAATTTCATTAGAAGTTAATTTCTTATATGTGTCAACAATCTTTTCTCTTTCATTCACCCACAACATTATTACAACTGGGAAGGATTTACACAGGAGAGGGAGGGGTCTGATGCTGCGTGATCGTCTCATAGTGGCAGAGAATCAGCACACAGGCATTTAACCCCTTCCTGTCATTTTCAGGGAAAGCAGGATTGCTGTTTCTCTAATTAACAGACAACAGGTTGCAAAGGGCACATATACATAACTACAATTTGTTCTTATGGAGGCTAAATCACAATGCAACAAATCTTCAGTTGAACATATACATATATACACATATATATACACATACACATACACATTGGGTGCACCACTTCAGTTGAAACATATGTTTCCCAAGAAGTCAAAAACAGGAGAGGAAGGGGTGCCCGTGACTGTGCCGGGTGGACTGGCTGGACTACTCGGTCTTAGATCACTGAGAACCATTGAACCGGTAAGACCAATGCCAAAACCCCCTCAGACACTTCCAGCAAGACAGCCCCCACATTCCTGCCTCTTCTCACTCAAGAACATAATTTCAGTTCTATTATCTATAACACATTGACAATTTCTTTAACAAATCGATATTTTTACTTGCTTGGATACATACAATTGATTACACAAAATTAGGATTGAATTTACTTAAATGTTGCAACATTGTATCTCAGAACCAATACCGTGTGCCTGTCTAGGCTTATGACTGGTGGCCAACCAGTACCTGACCCTGGCAATACATATCCACATAAATGTACAAAAAAACCTGCCCCTGTCAGAATCCTCGGATCATTGAGTTATTACGGTCCCCTTTTAACAAGGAAATACAAAACGGTATATAGATATTTAAATGCAAGTCTATACCATAATACAAATCTATATTTCCACCCAATCATATTTATTAACCCTTAGTTCCCAGCTACTAGACAACATCTTAACAATAGGACCTTTAAGAAAACAGCAGCGTTGATGACCTTGAAATTCCGTTACTTGTGTCTTATCTAAGAACAGAGAGAACAAGGGGGAGAGGTAGAATGGAAGAGAAGGGAGGGGGAATCAGAGCTGCGCTAACTTTCTCATAGCATCAACATTTTACAAGCATGGCGGCTTAACCCCTGCCTAGCTGTCACTAAATGAATGCATAATGTTTTAGTACCTGATTTTGATAGCAATAATCCACACACTCTGAATAACTTTCCCATTTAGTCCCTCAAGTCTCTCTCTCTGGTGATGTAGGCACACTCTCCCTCTTTCTGTGCTCACTTACTATATCCCTCCGGAACAGGGCACGTATCTACCCCAGACAAACGACACACAACATGTATGTAAACAGGTTAGCCATGCGCAACAAATATGAGACAGTTGTAAATTTTCACAGTGATCAGGGGAGAAAGTCAGTGGGTGGTATCTTGCAGGACCAGATTAGACACAAATGGAATAGTGTAATAGGAACCCCCTGTCAGTCTCTCTACATAGTGTATACAATCCTCACCTATTTCTGGGGTCTTACTCTCTTGACCACCCATCTTACAACAAGTTGTACCATACAATGCAATCACAATGTCAAATAAACGAGGAAAAGAAAAGGAGTAAAAATTCAGGTGCTCACCTTCACCTGGAATAACACCCGGTCCCAGTGCTTACCTTCACCTGAACCGGGGACAGCACACAATAACACAATACTTATTCTCAGCCTCTAATATACTTTGATACAATACTTAATTGACATCTCTACAAACATCCATATCTCAACACTAGTGCATAGTAATCATATAGTATCACGAAACAATTTGACAGACAAGAGAGGACAGAACAGTAGATTATTGACATAGACTCACAGAGGGACCCTATAGTGGAGAGTGTTCTGCTGCCTAATATTCGGTAGTCAAATGCCACTCACTTAATTTACCGGGCAGTCTCCCGGAAAGTCACATATAGTGCTTTCGAGACCACCAAGGGCCGAATCCTGTGGTCATTTCCGGACTACAACTGTTCCTGAATCCTTTTCCTACTTGCTCAACTACGGTCCCCGGAGCCTACCACATGGGTGACTCGGACCGTAATTCCGGAGCTCTGGATTCGAACTCTTATCTATTTCTGTTCCCGGAGACACTATACTTGTGCCTCAAACTTATTTTTATAGCGCGCTTATATATTAGACTAACAGAGACTCACTCCCTATCTCCCTATTTCACTCAACCCTTAACACGGCAATGTGCTCCCTGAGACGGCGACAACATATAGTCACTTACCCATGGACGCACATCGCCCACATTCTCCACCAAAAACTGTTAGGGAATCTTTACCTGGATCGCTGCCTGAAGAGATACCTTTCACCTTATTATTATCAGTCTGTCTATGATATCTATGTCAATTACCGGTATACCGGGGGCCTGTATGGATCGCAAGGAAAGACACATACAACAGCGTATGCAATACAAGCTCTCTCTTTATTCTTGTCACACATAGTTCTTTATAGGCCCACAGCCCCCCTTTGTGTAAAGGGAGGGGGGCGGTGCACAACACAGTTTTCAGAAAATTATATATATAAAAAAAACAGAAGAGCAAAACTAAACAGAGAAGCAAAACTTATTCACAGGAAGGGGGGGGGAAAGAGAGTGGTTACAGAGATAACTGTTGCTCTGGCATCCATCTCCTCCCCCGTGGGGGGGTTGTGAGATTCAGTACCTTCAAGCATAACAACCTTGGGCATATTCTCATTACACAGATAAAAACTAGAAAGAGCCAGTTTGGTGGTTTCCTCCCTAGCAGATGGATTCCTGCAGAATCAGTCAAATATAAATATAACTATTAACCCTAGGGGTGCCGAACACACTGCAAAGCAGTCAAATGTAACTATTAACCCTATAGGTGCCGAACACAAGTATTACACACCTCCTCTCTGTACCCTTCAGGTATAAATTATAACAATATTTATAATATGATTACTTTAACACAGTGCAGAACAGAGGGGGTGAGCAATGCATTGCACTGGTCCTCATGAGATGCAAACAGCTGGACCCACTGGGTTAAATAAAAGTCTTATGTGTAAACATCTGGAACTGAATCACTGTAAAATACTGAATATGAAGCATCTGATACCTACAGCCATGACTAGGGTAATTTATCAACATCTTCTAGTAAAATTACTGTATTAAGAAGATTAGGGCATACGTACAAATGTGCCAGGGCACTTAAGAGTACAGACTACAGTGTATTGTCGCTGTAGTGTATGCCAGTGGACTCTCCACTAGAGAGACTTTACTGTCAGCAAGCCCAATACTCCTGCAAAATATTATGCACAGGGAGACTGACAGTGATGGTGACCAAGTTGTCTACACCATTTTAATACATGGAGTAGATCTTGGCCCTGACCAAGAAATACCATAAAACACCAACAAACTGAGTCTTTGCTCTTGGCACAAGTGGTGTTAAGGGGAGGATTTTTGCTGTATGTGTTAGGCCTGTTTATTGACATTCGTTCCAGCTCCTGAATTAGTGTGGAGTCACCATCCCCAGTGTGGCTAAACTGCTAAAGTTAGCAATCAGTGCTAAAACTGTACCAGATATTTTCCACAAGAATGTTTTTCTTCAGTCTTTCATTTCAGTCTCTTCATGCAGGACCTAATGGGGTGCACTAGTGGTCTCTTTCAGATACCCATTCAATTCCTCTGTTGGTATGTCAGGACTCAAGATGCAGATCTGCCGATAGGGCACTTTCAGCATGTTAGTTGCCTTTTAATATAGAAAGGTAGTGATAATATGCATGCAGGAATTTAAAATGTGTTCCTTATTAATAATAAACAGCTAAAACCTATGCATGCCAAAACATTTTTGTTTATAAATTCCCCAGCATCTTAAAGATATGTCATTATCATGTGTTATAGTGCTAAGTCCCAGCCACAGAAAGAATAAATATTACATTACACTGAAAGCTTATAATATATATATGTGGATTTACTTTATTCAGCTTACATTTTAAATAGCATATATATGTGGTGAGGTGTTATTTGCATTCAACTACCTCATTCCACATGCTAGGTGCTGCACATAAAGTCTTTTCAAATTCCTATCATGCATCCTAGAGTAATCAGTTTTCCATGTGAAAGCACAGATCTTGCAATATATATGTATATGTACCAAAGATGCATTAATGAACATAATAGTCTTCCAAAATGTTTCACTTCTCATCATAGCAATGTGCAGCTTTCCAATTAGTACTAATAGAATATGTCCAGTATCCACATATACAGTTCAGATTGACAGTAAAGGGTCAATTATACATGTCTGTTAACTAATCTAAATGTCATAAGACTATAAGCAGATATTTTCCAAATCTTAGCCCAAGAAGTCGCGGAGGGCCATGAATGCCAATGAGAGCCTCTAGCTATCACATTGTTCACTATTGGCTAAATTTAATGAGATGTGCAGCAACTAAACCTGGTGCAGTCACTGTGAATTCTAATCTTCTTTAACTAGGATAAAAAATATACCTGGTATAAGTGAAATTATTACAAACTACCCCAAGAGCCTTGCAAGAGTACACATTTACTTCACTGCTTGGACAATGCTTAAATTAAGTCAGTAGTAAACAAAGAAGATTGACCCCATTTTTTTCACAACTCAGAGGACCATATAAAAGATCAGAGGTCCCTTATAAAATATAACCTGTATTATTTATTAAAAAAACATGTAGATGGCAAAGACCAAAATAAATACAAATATTTAAAAGCCAATGTTTAGATGTCCCAGCAACTAGGGGTGGGCGAAAGGCCCCATTGTGTTACCCCAAGAAAGTCCATGAAATTGATGACTGAGTGGTTCTCTCCTGACACCCTAAGTCTGGTTGTTTCCTGGTTTGTTGGGACATGTACGAGTAACATGCCTAGTAAGCCCACGATAAAGACACAACCCCAGACTCCATTGTCTGGACTTCTCCTCCTCGGTCAATCGGGTCACTCGGCCAATTTCCATGGGTTCAGCGAGGGATTCAGAGGAGGGAGGTGGGGTCTGCAATTTTGGTGCTAGACATATGTCTGGACGTACTACTGGACACCTGGAACAGTCCTGGTCCTTCTCCTGATGCATCTCCTGGATGAGGGTGTCTAGTAAGGTGCATAGGGCTATCAAACCTTCAAGTGTGTCAGGAATGGTGCGAGTGGTCAAGTAATCTTTTAAGTGATCGGACAAGCCACAGTGGAAGGCCACCTTTAAAGCATTGTTGCTCCAATCTGTGTCGTAGGCCAGGGTGTGGAAGTCTATAGCATACTGTGCAAAGGGTTGTTGCCCCTGTTGAAGGTCTAGCAGTGCTACCTCAGCCAATGCCTAATGTACAGGGATGTTGAATATGGACCAGAAGTCAAGGATAAATGGATCACAGTCATTGAGTAAAGGAGAACAACGATCCATCAAGGGAGAGACTTATGCCAAAGCCTGTCCCTGGAGCAGTCACATAATAAAGGTTACCGGGGCCTGGAGCAAGGCATAGACCTCAGGCTGACTTTGGAAATGGAAACTGCACTGGTTGAGAAAGCCACGAAGCAATTTGGTATCTCCTTCAAACTTCTCTGGAAGAGGCAGACAGGAGGGCATGGATCATGGGAAGGGGTTGCAGCAGGTACAGGACTTTCCAGGAGTTGCTACATATGCTGTAGGAGCACTGTAATAGAGTCTAATTTTTTATTCAGGTGCTGATTTTGTGTAGCATGTTGCGCCAAAACAGCAGGCTGCTGGATAACCACCTTGGAGATCTCTTTGGGGTCAAATGACATAGCTACGGTATTGGCACTCTGATTATGTCATGAGGAATATGGAATATGTGGATGAACCCACAGGAGAGGGAGTGCTGGGGTGCGATGCTAGGGAGCAGTGCTTGGTATGCGTTGTCTGTCTGTGAAGGTACCGTGCTGTGGCCTGGGATGTATATAGGTGCCTGCAGCAAGGCTGGATGACAAACCCCAGAGGAATTGGAAGTGAGCCCTGGATGGAACCTCCACAGGCAGTACCTTCTCTCCTGTGGGGGAAAATGATGGCTGGGGTGCACAGATTAGGGAGCAGGTGTAACTCTCCAGAAAATAAACAGAGAAACAGAACTGAGAAAAACAAATAATAATACTCTCCTCAGTGAGAGAGAACAGACCTGACCAGGAGCAGTTCTCAGGAATGAATATCTCTTAGGAGGCTGAAAGGTGTGGAACTAGGTGGACTGGAACTGGGGCACTCCAGAAGAGAGAAGAGTCTGGTGGAAACCAACGTCATACACGGTCGGTCAATCAGCAAACAAATCAGCAGGCACAAGAGGCTGTCCAGGAACAGCCAGGGTCATACACTAGATGGCAGCAATAATCAGCAGGCAAGAAGGATGGTCTGGAAGGGACAGTATTCGGCAACCAAGAGGTACTGGAGCAAAAGGACTGGACAGAGGAGTACAGAGGTTAGAAGGCCATGGGGAACATTATCAGAGTGCCCCCCGCCTGTCCAGAGTGTCTGGATATAGCTACTGCCGGATGATGTCACAGTGCACAAACCAAGAAGAGGCTGACAGTTCTGAGAATGGAGCAAGCCGAGAGGGCAAAGTAGAGCTCCCGAAAGGTGTGAGACAGCAGTATATGACATTTGCTCCCCTCCCTTTTCCCCTGCTTATCCATTTTCAAGTGCCCGGACTTCCCCCCTTGGAAATCTTCATTCCCCATTTAACATTTGGAAAAACCTTTGCATTCACACATTGGAACACTTATTTCCAGAAGGTGGCTTGCCGTCCTTCAACTCTCTTCATCAACAATACCTCTTGCCAATCTCCTTGCATTGGCAATACATTCAGGTGCAGCCCTAGCTGAGATTGGCTATAAACCTAGGGCTCTTAGTCATTTTGAATGCCTGCTTCCCCCACGGAACCCTTTGTTCTCATGCATCTTTGAAACTTTATAAGCTTCTGAATCATCCCCCTTACCCTATGTGAAACACTGGTATTTTAGACAGTGGGAGTGTAAACTCAAATTTTTCTGGTCTCTACAACAATGGCTTTGCATCTTTGGTCGACTCCTGCATTCTGCCCCTGATACCGCCTGTAAATAAATTAATTTTAAACTGATCACTAGATGGTATTACACACCTCTGAGACTGGTCACTATTTACCCCTCTGCCTCCCCACTATGCTGGAGATGCAGGTTGTAAATTGGGTCTATGGCACATATTTGGTGGAACTACAACACCATCACAGGTTTTTGGGAGTCAGTCCACCGAGACACCTACCAAACTTTAACCATAACCCTTCCTAATGACCTCGCCCTCTTTCATTTCTCCTCCATCGACACACTCCTTCTAATATCCCACCCTGGATGCCTCCTACTCCAGTTTATACTTAATGCAGCACGATCACTCATCCCCAGCCACTGAAAGGATCCTTCCCTACATACAATCACGGAGTGGATAGACAGGATGCAACGCTTGGCTGCCCTGGGGAAATCCCATGCACATGCCACAAGCTCTCTGCCAGATTTTTTATGCTCTTCAGTCTACCTGGCTGGCCAGGGATATTGCTTCCTGAGAGTCCCAGTTGCAGTCTTCCTTTGACTCCAGGTCTGGCATTGGAGGAGGAATGTTTGCCACTATTTAAACACTTATGGTTGGCTCCTGGGTCTGGCAGGTCAAGCTTATTCTTGGCTCCATCAGTCCCTCTTCCCCTCTGTTCCTTCCTACTCTCCCCTTGTCTCACCTCTGTTCTCTCCCTCCTATTGCTTCTCTTTTGATGTTTCTCTTTACTCTGCTTCTCCCTTTGTCTTTCTCTGTTTACTTCTGCCCCCTAGTTCCTCCTGGCAATCTATAAGTTTTCAGTTCTCTCTCTCTAAATTGACAACTTAGTATCCCCTACCCATGATTGTACTTTTGAATATATGCTGATGTTTTGAAACAGCTGTAATGCGTTTCTCAGTGATTTGTTTATTCCGTTTACTGAGGATACTCTGTTATTCAATAAAACTTTATAAAAAAAATTTATTGCAGAGGGGTATGTAGCGCATTGCTCCACAATGCATTGCATAACCATCGGGAACTCAAGGGTTAAACTTAAATTTTTACTGTGCTCATCATCAAATAAATTGTATAAATCTAGGGCCACATTCTATATCAGGTGCTAATGTTATCTCTGCTTTTATCTCCAATTTTCCCCATAGACTTCAATATGAAAATGTTTGATAAAACAGGTGTTAATATTTAGCACCTGCAATAGAATCTAGCCCCTAATTCTTGGATTTAGACCAAATACACTGTGAATTTATTTCACATTTAAAGTTTTAGAATCAAAAAATATGAGATTTTCATATAATAGGATAGATTAGAAGGGATTGTAAATTTACACCGAGGTATAATTAAATATCTGAACAATGCTTAAAATGGTAGACTGTGTAAAACAGTTTACTAGTTTAGAATTGTAATGGAACAATGCCTCTAGAATCACAAAACCAAAACAATAACAGAAAAAAGCCTAGTGCCAAGGGTATATAAAACATGATCAATGGACTTTAACTTTTATTGATCAGATTTCTAAGTTTAGATTTATTACTGCCTGATTGATTTCCAGGCTTAAAACATGAAAATTTATTTTACAATCCTTACATTGAAAACACAATAAAATGCACACATTTACAAAATGTAAATATACTGATAATTAAATCAACTTTATTTTATGGACTTATGAACTGTGATGAAATACTGGTACTGCATTCCACTGAAGTGTTTTCACTGAAAAAAGGGTTTATTCTCCAGAATGGGAAATATTATGAGATACTATTATCAATATCTCTCTGATGCTAAATTTTGCGTGCAACTGCAAATAAAACATTACAGACTGCCTATTATCTATGAAAAAATGCAAATACATGAAAAATATCAGTAAAATGGTAAAAATTACTGAAGAAAACAAATATCAGTTTTTGTGATATAATTATAAAGACTGCTAAAAGGCTAATAATGTGTAGGTTAATAACCATTCTAAAATTGTATTTAACATCCTTTGGTTGTCATTAAAGTGGCAGTACTGGGTCAATAGAAAACACTTTTAACCCACTGCCAGTGCACTCAAAGCTATAGGAATAGAGTTTTCATGTGGAGGGCAGCTGGTAGTCACAAATGCCCATGCACACTGCCTGACCTTCAGCCTTGTTCCCTTGAGAGTGCACAACATGTATGAAATCTTATGCAGAATTGAGGGATGATGGTTTATTGCTTAGTGTACTTTTTTGTAACCTTTTGAGTGCCACAGGGGTTTGCAATGCACATCCCTATGGCACTCAAAAGGTTAAGGGAGTGATGCTGTTCGTGGTGCTGAAAGGATAATTTCCACTCCCCTACTGACCAAGTGTGGCAACAGAGAGAATGTTCTCACACTTCAGGATTGTCTTACTTTTGGTGATGTTTGAGGGAGAGCATCCCTTCCACACTGCCAGCAGTTAAGCAACCCTCCATGCTTTAGACTGATTGAGGGCTGTTACTACATAGGAAACCATCTCAACTTCATGAGTCTCAGGCAAGTTGAGACTGTGAACTCCAAAAACAGAGGCTATCGGAATTTACTGCATGTGGTGAAGTGCCACAATAACATATAAACACAACCTCTTGAATATGATAATGGATCATTATCCTGCATTTCTATATATAGAAATAGGCCATTGTCGATGTGATGAATGAAAATTTGTAAACCTGTTGAAAGTATGTCGGATGGATGTCAATGTGGGCAGATTTTTTTCCGATTGATGGGGATATGATATCGAAGACACTTTAGTGCATACTGTAGATGTGCTTTTGACATTGCTCAGCTAGGACATCAACATTATGAGCCCTATTCAACCTTTAGTGCATCTCCCCCCAACGAGGCACATTCTAGTGTTAATAGAATGATGGAGGAAGGTGTAGCAGTTCAACCAACTGCTGACAGTGAGAGTAAAAAAAATACACCAGTCCCCAAACTAGCAGCACTGACAAGGAGGAGGAGGACAGCAAACATATACTAATGCTGGGACCACTGCTACGACCACTGATTAACGTTTATGAATAATATAATAATAATTGAATGTTAAATAGGATGTTAATCCCAAGGAAATATCCAACTGCCATTTGGAATCAGAAAAGGAATTGACTGGTCCTTTTGAGCTTAATTGGAAATGGCTTTAAAGGAATTTTTAAGCTTCCTGTGGCTCAACATGGTTCATATGGTATGAGCTGAACTGGATGGATGCATGTCTTTTTACAGCCTCATCAACTATGGTGATATGTTAAAACTGTGTATGATGTGACTATAAAATACCAGTGAAAACTGGGCCTCCAACTGAAACAAGCTACAATTCTAACTGATAGGGTGTGCACAAAGCTAAAGCAAACATTCTACAAAAAGTAAAATGAAATGAGAGTGCTAACATTTAAATCCAATATATATACATGCTCACAAGTTCACTAAAGTCCTACAAGGCAAGGAACAGAATGATACAATATAGAATAATGTAAACCATTGTTGGTGGAGGAGGCACTGGCTGAGGTTCCACTGCAGTGCTGCTGCTAGTGGTGGCAGTAGCAATGTCACTGCTGCTAACAAATGGTGACTCTTGGCAACAGAGCGAGGAGTGGTCTACGCCTCCTTGATGAGGATGATTCTTCAGTTCCTCCCCACCCCCTCTAAGTCTTTCTGGTAGATATGAACCTGTTCCTTATATTAAAAAAAAATTATTAAAAAAATAAGTATTATAAAAAATATTATTATAAAAAAATTAAAGATGAAAAAAATTATTAAGAAGGAGGAAAAAAGACCACTGAATCTTAATGCACTAACACTAACAAAATGTTAATTACTCTCACTACCTTAAGGCTAACTGAATTTGAATGACCTTCACTGCTCTGACACTATTTGAATAACCCTCCCTCACTGCCCTAATCCTAACTTGCACAATACAAATGCCCCTGGCTGCCCTAACACTAAGTCACACAGTTAAAACCCATAATGAAGTGCAGGAAATTCTTGGATTTTAAAGCAGAAGTCAGTGGGATATTAAGGTGTGTTTTACTATGAGGCCGGAAATTCTCACCTCCAAAATCAATAGTATAGGGCTGTGGAAAATTCAAAGTTGCGGGAAATTTCCACCTCAAACAAATGATAGGTACACTCGCCAGTAAAAGATTTGTTGGAATTTTCCATGGTAAAAGCAGCAAATTGTGTATTTTTCACAACACTTACAATGGGGTGGGGGTGTAGAGGGACTTTTCTACTATCCCTAGGAATGAGAATAGGTATGAGGCAAAGTATGTTAAATTGTACTTGCAGCTGTTTGTCTTTTTGTTTTGAATGTATGATTTGCTGTGTCTGTCTATGTAGAATATTTCACTAACTTGTAGTAGTCTCCGATTCAGCCAGCCCAGGTAGGAAGAATCAACTTTGCCTGTCTTCCTGACTCTCTGTAACTAACACTGTTCAGACAAAAAAGTTTGTTCACACTAACAAGAAACTGAACATCCCTCTCTTTACCCTTCTGCCTACACTAGCTAGCATAACAAATCCAGCTGCTGGGGAGGGGCGCGGAGGTAGTTAGGACCTGGTTCAAGATGCATGCTTGATCCTTTCAGACCCACAAGGGGATAATTTTAATGCTTCTTTCTTTAAGTGGCCCTAGACTTAGCTTGTCCATTCCTATGGGCTTCCAGGGATTGGATTAGCCCATGTTCTACAATAGAAGATAGGTCTGGGCATTGAAACACTCCAAAAGCTCATTCTTCTACCACAAGATTCAAGGCCAAAATGGGGCATTCAAACCCAGTCTGAGATAGATTCCTCTGCTTACAATCCCATTGTTTTGTTTTTAGCTGTTCCTGTCTGTCAGTATCTGTCACTCAGTCACAGTAGAGTGTCAGACAGGCTCTGCCAGCTCTGATAAGGAGGCTACCCTGCATGGCTGTCTGTCTTACAGTTTTTTTAATCTCCCTTCACACCCACACCCAGAAAACTGGCAATGCATATCACCAATACTTCTACCA
This sequence comes from Rhinophrynus dorsalis, assembly GCA_037306005.1. Taxonomy (NCBI): domain Eukaryota; kingdom Metazoa; phylum Chordata; class Amphibia; order Anura; family Rhinophrynidae; genus Rhinophrynus; species Rhinophrynus dorsalis. The sequence goes on from CM074718.1 coordinate 144,422,047, forward strand.
AGAAACTCCATTTCACTCTCTTTGCCTGTTTGCCTACACTAGCTAGCATCCAAAATTCAGCTTCAGGAGTAATGCATGAGGGAAGCTCTCCAAAATGAGGAAACAGAAACATTATTATTTTCACTGATTTCAATGCAATGAAAAAGGTAAACAATAAAGCAGGTTATTGCCACTATTCCCGATAAAGGCAAGTGCTGTTTTTACATTATTCTCTTGTGAGGCAAAAGGTTTCCCTTAATCCTTTAAAAGTGTATAACTATTAATTCTTAGGTTCTGCGGTCCCTTTAACATTCAGTTCTGTAATTGCAACCCTGGTACGACATGCATTCTGAGCTTTACAATGAACTAGAACCAAAGCAAGCTTAATTTAGAATAAATTAACAGTTCATACCCAAGAGAATTGTCTTTGTTTAAAAGACATGCTAATTGTTCGATATTGTCTTGGGAAGCTTTAGCATTTATCTATTTAAAAGCTTTTCTTTTTGAGGCCAACAAAATAATGAGCAAGAAAGTAGAAAACATACAATTATCTTAGGTGAATAAAGTGATCATTTGCCCAAAACACATTCAATACAACCCATTACACTTTGAATGAAAATTTAGTAATATGTTCAGTATTGTATTTAGGCTCTCTGCCTTCCTGAGCCCCTCCAAGTGCATTCACCTGCCCCAAAAACACTTTGCCGGACTATCATTTTATCCATCTCCTTCCACCTGCCACAGAAGAAATTCAAATAACTAGCATCCAAGGGGCTAAAACGGGAAAGTATTATTTATACCAGGTTTGGTATGTTCCCATTGAGAAAGAGGTGCCTGGCTATAAGTAGGCTATGAGCCCTCAGCTTCAAATTGTGAATGCAAGAGCAAAGCTCCCAGTCTCTTCCCCTCACAATCTTCCATTCTGCAATAAGACTATTTATCCTAGCCCTAAATACATCATTTGATATATTACTTTTTATTATCACAAAATCTTTACTTAAAGAGATAGTAATACTTCATTTTTGTAGGTAATAAATAATATTGTTTGTATTAAATAAATAAACCAAAGAATCTATGTATTTTTCCCATAACTTTCATAATTTAAGAGTAATCTCAGCCTAAAGTTTACCCCTTACTCCCCTTTTTGCTGGTCTGCGGACTGGACAGAGCAACTGGAGAGCTGAAATACGAGTGGATACGAAGGAAAACTTCATAACGACCGTCTACAAAGTGGGCATGGTTTGAGGCAGTAGACCATCATCATGAAGATTTCCTTCATATCCACTCCTATTTCAGCTCTCCAGACGCTCCATCCGGTCCACAGACCAGAATCCAAATCTGTCAGCTAGAGCGGTGACGTAGCTAAATGGGGCGAGAGGAGTAAACTTTAGAACGTGATTACTCATAAATTATGAAAGTTATGGTAAAAATACATAGATACTTTGGTTTATTTAGTTAATACAAACATTATTATTGTCTCCAAAATTTATTTTGTCTCCAGTTATTTTGTATTTCTTCCATTTGCAAATAATCACACCAACGTTTGTCAACTTCTCACCAAGCTGCTTGTCTTGAAGCCCATTCTAGCCTTGTGTAGGTCTACAATCTTGTCCCTGACATCCTTGGACAGATATTTGGTCTTGGCCATGGTGGAGAGTTTGGAATATGATTGATTGATTGTGTCTGTGGACAGGTGTCTTTTATACAGGTAACAAGCTGAGATTAGAAGCACTCCCTTTAAGAGACTGTTCCTAATCTCAGCTTGTTACCTATATAAAATACAACTGGAGCCAGAAATCTTGCTGATTGATAGGGGGTCAAATGCTTATTTCACTCAGTAAAATGCAAATCAATTTATAACTTTTTTTAAATGTGTTTTTCTGGATTTTTGTTGTTGTTATTCTGTCTCTCACTGTTCAAATAAACCTACCATTAAAATTATACACTGATCATTTCTTTGTCAGTGGGCAAACGTACGAAATCAGCAGGGGATCAAATCATTTTTTCCCTCACTGTAGTTTGCTTTAATGTTTCCACAGCTCTTGCTATCAGAAATGAGCCAAAACCATCTCTAACAGCACTGCACAACATCCTCACTCAGCACCCACATTTAAATGAATCCCTTGAATGCTATCCATTGCTTTGGAATATGTTAGAGACCTCTTTAACAATCAAGAGGTTAAATGCACCATTTATATTGATGGGAATTTTTCAGGAATTGTCACTTGCCTGTTATAGCATAGTTGGCTTACTCCAAAATTGCTTCTATTCTTCGTAGTTCTTATGCTTCACAATGGGAAGAGACAAAGGTCCCCCCAGACCCTGTCCTCCAAGCCAGCAACCACTGTATTGCTCACTGGCAAGTGCCCTGCTGTTGCTTACCTCCCAGGCCCCCCACCTGAATAAGGCAACATAAAGCAGTCCCCTCATGGAGGCCTTTCCCAAAGGTGTAAATAAAACATTTAACCATTTGAAGACCAGAGGAGTGAACAACACATTACTTCCCAATGCATTGTGTACTCATTTATCCTCAAGATGCTAAACCCTTCCTACTTTCTTCCTATATTTTTCTAAAGCAGGGGGGATGTTTACCTCCCCCTGCCATTCTCATGGGTTCCATTATGATTGATGTCATTCCCCATTAGCACCATTTTGTTTTTGGTTGACCCTCAATAGTGGGATTGCAGTATGCCCCAGTAACATTATCACTGGCACTTCTATTAGGAGGTACCACTGATCTGCCATGATACTAAAGATTTCCTCTAGACCTCCAAGGCCCTCCCTCTTAATGATCTGCTGATCGGATTCACTTCAGTGCAGCAGCACAGTCAGAAAGGCTTAGCCTAGTGACCTATGCAGTTACTGGCTGAGTTACCACTCTGGAGTGAGTCATAACAGCAGATCATTGTGATACCTGGAGTATGTCTTTATGGCATGAGGACAGATTGTGGGTACCACCTAACAACAATGGTAATGTTAGTGGAACACAAGATGCAAGAACATTAAAGGGATAGTAATACTTCGTTTTATCTTTATTTTATTTTGTAGACATTAAAAAAAGATGAAGAACGATATAAGTCTTATATAATTACAGAAGTGAAGAAAGGGTATACAAACCATACCATTTTGAAAAGAATACACCCTGCCGCATCTAATGATGGGTGACTTGCCTTGTTACCCCAAGCCTGGAGTGCACAAATGCCTCCAGAAGGCGCTAATGAAAAGAAAAGGCATTTTCTTACATTTCTGCCCCTTCAAATGTACTGAAATTTGTGAAAACCATGGCATTTCCAACTGTATTCCTTAGCTAGTGCTCTTAGGAGAAAAATGACACCCCATTGGTATGAGTTTAACTACATCAGGGGGAGCTAGAAGTGCAAAACGACACCTACTACAACCTCAAATTTTTCTAACATTTTCTCAAACATTACTTGTCTGTACACAAATGGTTATAACAACTACAGAAGTGAAGCGAGGGTACACAAACCATACCATTTTGAAAAGAAGACACACTGCCGCATCAAATGAAGGGTGAATTGCCTTCTTACCCCAAGCCTGTTGTGCCCAAATGCTTCCAGAAGGTGGCACTATAGGAAAAAATGTCATTTTCTTACATTTCTGCCCCTTCATCTGTACGGAAATCTATGAAAACCATGGAATTTCCAACTGTATTCATTAGCTAGTGCTCTTAGAAGAAAAACGACACCCCATTGGAATAAGTAGACCTACCTTAGGGGTGCTAGAAGTACATAACTACACCTACATGTTTGCTTCTTCGAAAATGGCTGTTTGTACTAAAATGTTCATAACTGTTAGAGACATGAAGGAAAGGTATAAAAGGTATACCATTTTGGAAAGAAGACATTCTCCTGCATCAAATGAGGGGTCACTTGCCTTTCTACCCCCTGGGCTGAAGTGCACAAATATTTCCAAAAGGTTGCGCTATGGGAATAAATACATGTTTTTTTACATTTACACCACTTCAAAGATACTAAAATCTTTGAAAATCATAACATTTCCTGCTGTATTCAGTACCTGCTACCAACATGAGAAAAATGGTAGCCCATTTGTGTGGGTTAACATACAATATGTGGGTGCTAGGAACACGTACGTAAACCTGACACTTCTGTTTTTTAAATTATCTGCTTGCACTAAAATGGTTATAACCATAATAGATATGCAGGAAAGGTAGAGAAACAATGCCATTTTGGAAAGAAAACAACCTGCCGCATCTAATGAGGAGTCACTTGCCTTCTTACCCAAAGGCTGGTATACACAAATGCTTCCAGGAGGTGGCGCTAATGAAAAAAAGGCATTTTTTTACATTTCTGCCCCTTCAAATGTATGGAGCTCTGTGAAAACCATGGAATTTTCAACTGCATTTGTTTGCTAGTGCTCTTAGGAGTCAAACGACACCCCACTGGTATGAGTTGAACTACCTTAGGGGGTGCTAGAAGTAGAAAACTACACCTACTACAAACTCTGATGTTTCTAACATTTTCTCAAACCTGACTTGCCTGTACGAAAATGGCTATAACACCTTCAGAATTGAAGAAAAGGTAGATAAACCATACCATTTTGGAAAGAAGACAACCTGCCACATCTAATGAGTGGTCAATTGCCTTTTTACCCCTAAGTTAGTTGGCACAACTATTTCCAGAATGTGGTGCTACAGGAAAAAAAAACAAACATTTGTTTTACACATCAGTCACTTCAAAGATATTAAAATGGTTCAATGGCATGGGATTTCCTAGGAGGACTTCTTGCCAGCCTAAGAAAAATGGTAACCCACTGCTCTGGGTTGACATATCAATTTACGCTACAGGAGCGTAGCTACCAGTGAAACAGGAATGGGAAAGCAAACAGTGTATGTGTGATTTTATGGCTAACAGATGAAAGAAGCTAGGGTGTCAGCCGGTGTTCGTGTGGACCTGTGACTACAAGTGTAACAAAGTTTGTGGGAGGGTGAGGGATTAGGCAGTGTGTGTGTGTATGAGCAGAGAAGTATGGATGGTGGTGATGGTGGGGCATTGTCTGATAGTGTGTATGGGAGATCTGTGACTACCAGTGTGCACTGTATGTCCCCTCATACAAAGCACTGCGTTGGACCCCCCCCTCCTGTGGCACGTGCATTTTTTTGGGCTTTTTCCCCCAATATTTTTGTGTAGACCTCGTGGGGGGCATCAGAACCCATACAATGAGGTCTAAATAAAAAATAAAGGGGGAAAAAATCCTTTGTGCTCCACAGGGGTGTCCAGTGGATTGCAAAGCAATGCATTTGGGCACCTGTGGCACACAAAGGGTTAATTTTTTTAATCGTTACTTTGTATTCAGATGGCCACCAAACAAGCTCTGATCACAAAGTAATGATAAAAAGTCCTGTGCGTGCTACAGGAAGGGGGTCTGCATTGAACCCCCTCCCAGTGGCACACACAGGGTTAATTTTTGTTTTACTTTTTTTTTATTATATACCTCATTGAGGGGCATCAGGACCCCCTGATCCCTCCCCAATGAGATCTTAGTAAAAGAAAATATATATATGTCCACAAACGGAGTGACCCTGTGAGTGCCACAGGGGTCTCCGGCGCATTGCAAAGCAATGCATTGGATCCTTGTGGCACTCAGAGAGTTAATTTTTTTATCATTACTTTGTAAGCAGCGCTTGTTGGGGGGTCATCAGGACCAATCCTGATGGCCCCCCAACAATCTCTGGTAACAAAGTAATGATAAAAGCCCTGTGTGTGCCGCAGAAGGGGGGCTGCATTGGCCCCCCGTGGCACACACAGGGTTAATTTTTTTAATTTACATTTTTTTATTATAGGTCTCATTGGGGGGTATCAGGACCCCTCTGACTCCCCCCAATGAGGTCTTACAAAAAAAAAAAAGGAATAAAAATAAATGTCCCTGTGAGTGCCACAGGGGTCTCCAGCGCATTGCAAAGCAATGCATTGGACCCTTGTGACACTCAGAGGGTTTTTTTTTTTTTTATTATTACTTTGTAATCAGAGCTTGTTGGGGGGCCATCAGGACCAATCCTGATGGCCCCCCAACAATCTCTGGTAACAAAGGAATGATAAAAGCCCTGTGTGTGCCACAGGAGGGGGGGGTGCATTTTTTTTTATTTTTTATTTTTTGCTCATAGACCTTATTGAGGGGCATCAGGACCCCCCTGATCCCCCCAATGAGGTCTTGCAAAAAAAAAAAATCCCCCCAAACGAAGTGACCCTTTGAGTGCAAAGTGCAAAGTGAGTGCAAAGCAATGTGCTGGGGATCCCTGTGGCACTCATAGGGTTACTTAGACTTTTTTGTTTGTTTGTTTCAGACCTCGTGGGGGACATCAGGACCCCTCCTGGTGTCCCCCCAGTTATTGATTTCCTAGCCAATAGGCTGGGAAATCAATCTGGCGACTGCAGGAGAGCAAAAGCTCTCCTGCCTTTCACTCCTACCACCGGTAGGAGTGAATCGGGTAAGGGAAACTTCCCTAACGTCATCGGTGAACATGTCACCGATGACGTTAGGAGGTTTCCCCAAGTCCCACCCACTCCTACCTGGAAGTTCGGGTAGGAGAGGGGAGGACGGAGAAGCTCTGCTTCTCCGTTGGCGATATTGATCTCCCAGCACGATTGGCTGGGAGATCAATACCTGGGAGGACATGAGGAGTAATCCTCATGTCCTCCCAAGAGTGCCAGGCTGCATTTCAGCTGAAATGCGGCCACTGCCAGCTGGTTATACCGGCTTATGCAGTGACCGCATTTTAGCTGTACATTGTAGGAGCTTGGCACAGCAGGTACAGCTGTGCAATCTCGTACAATGTACCCACCTGGCACTCTAGGGGTCAAAGGAAGGGTAACAGTAAAAATATATATTAAGGTTTATCCTCCTGAGTTACACAGGTTATTTCCTCTGCTGAGAGGTGTTTTATTCAAAACTTATTGCAGCTCAAACTATAATTTTTAGGCGCAATATATTACTGTCTCTTTAAGGGTCCCACAGCAATGCGGTGTTCTCAGATCACAGCTCTAATGCAATGACACTGCAAACATAAGAAAACATTAGAAAATAAGAGAAGACACAAGCTCTAGTACATTATTTACTTCATGAAGATTAGAATAAGTAAAACAGCTTAAGTCTTTCAGTGACAGGTAATTGGGCTAGAGGCCAGAACAAATTAAGATTTGATATGAACCCTCTCATTAAGTACATTTTGCATTGTGCAAAAAGCTATGATTTTATATACCCCCCCCAAAAAAAAAATTACTTATTTTGTTAATACTGTATACGATATATAAACATATTTATTTTGATTATGAAAGTCACATTTATTTTTAAAATTCTTGAATTCCCTGAGTGCAAAAATACCAAAGGTATACAGTAGTTTTAAAAACATGCATGAATTGCACAGACCCCTTAACAGGAGAAAAAACATTTATTTTCAGCTTTTATTAGTTACATGGTAGAACTGCCCTAAAGCAGCTCAATAACTGTATAAAATTATTAATCAAAAATTGATGGATGTTTTTCTTACAAAAAATGATGTATTAAGTAAATTTTGTTAAAAACAGGGGTTTTCAGAAAGGTTTAAGAAATGTACAATAAAGTCACAATGTACTGTACTGCAAGGTATTAACTATGAATGTCACGGCTCTTCCTCAGACACAGCCATCATGCAGACATTATTGTAGTGAGTGCCTCCTGCACCTCATTAGGAACTGCGCCCTACTGGCCTGAAGCTTCCCATTCAGGTGGCCCTTCCCTTCCTTGCTGGGTGTGTTCACTGGATTCCACTACTGCCTCTGCATCCACTGGGGTACCACCTTTGTCCCCTCGTCATCATGTTTGTTGTTTTTTTACCTCCAGGTGTGTTTTCCTTTTCCGCCCGTCAGCATCACCATATAACACTGACAAACCATGAATGACCATATTTGGAGCCAGCCTTAAGTCCTTCCTGGTTGAACACTATCTGAGGTGTTGGGGAAATACGAGCATGGCTACTGTTATTTCTGCTGCCCATGCCCAGTGTCTGTCTGTCCCTTGATATCTTAGTACTGGTCATAGTCTCTTTTGCCTTTCATCACTGAGCCCTTCCTCAGTTTTATTGCCTGCTGGTCACTTTTCGCCTGAGTGTGACGGAATTTCCCTGAAGCACACTACACATGCTGTCGGAATGTAACTACTAGTCACCCAGACCCAAACACTGCAATTAAATACTGAGTCTTCTGTGAGGAACAGTGCAAAATGCTTTACTGAAATCTAGATAAGCTATATCTTCTTCTCCCCCTTGGTCTATTATTTCAGCTACCCAGTCAAAAAAATCTATGAGGTAAGTTTGACAAGATCTCCCTGCTGTAAACCCATACTAATTGACTAATAGCTAATCCTTGTAAAGAATTTAGGATATCTCTACTCCTGGCTGAACCTGCTGCTTGATTTTTCCAGTCCACATCAGAAAGATTAAAGTCCCCCATAATAATAACCACACCTTTCACTGTCATCTTAGTTACATCCTTGACTAGCAGTTGATCCATCCTCTCTGTAAGTCCTGGGGGTCTATAGATCACACCTATACCAGTTACCATCTTATTCATATATTTTAAAGTTAGCCAGTCTATGTGTTCTCCTCCATACCCTGTATAAGATTAACCTTTAAGCTATTTTTGACATAAATGGCAACCCCATCTCCTTTTCTGCCTTCCTTGTCTTTTCTAAGTAGAGCGTACCCTGGTATTACTACATCCCAGTAATTTTTTTCATTGTACCAGGTCTCTGTAATTCCCACTAAGTCCTCATGCTAGTTAGTATTGCAATAAGTTCAGAGATCTTATTCCCTAAACTGTGGCCATTTGTACTCATAGTTAGAAGTCTACTGGTTTTTGACCTATGTGCCACAGACATACCTTGGTCAAACTCATCTATGCAATGCTGTGGGGGGCAATTGGATTTATCCTGTATCATTCCATTGCCCCCCTCTACTAGTTTAAATACCTGTTATCAAAACTTCTGAATTGCTTGCTGAGAACCTCTGTTCCCTTTGAGAAAGATGCAAGCCACCCTTTATGTACAATTCTTTGTTACACCAAATAAGGCTGGTGTGAGAAACAAAGACAAATCCATGTTCATGGCGCCATTTCCCTAGCCATGAATTAAAGCCTCTAATTTGCTGCATCCTACCATCATCTTCCTTATAGACTGGCAAAATCCTCTGAAACATACAGCAGAAGCAACTTGCTGCAGATCTTTACATAGCTTCTTAAAAACATCTTTTACCACACTCACCCTAAATGGACTATGACATCCAACCTTCCATTCTGTCTTCCTTCCTTAATAATTTTTAAAATGCGTCTTCTATCTCTGTTAGCTGTAGCACCAGGAATCAACTGACTTCTTTGCAACCACCATGACTATCCTCCAGAGTCAGAGAAGATGTGAACTGTGAATTGGATAGGCTGGGATCCCATTTCTCAACCCCAACAATTCTGTTCTTTGTAGATTCTCTCAGATGCAGATGAACTGTCTCTTACAGCAGGAGAGTGGTGACTTGAGGAGAGACTGCCTAGAGGGCAACCCACTCATATATTCCATGGATGTTTGATTCGGCCCTTGCTGAGATGGATGCTCCTGTGGCCGTGCTGCAACTTCGGATCTTCGACTGTGTCAGCAGGTTCCAGGGATACCACATATGCATGTTATGTAATTTGTTTTCCTTCTCACTCCGTTTCCCCTCCCCTTGCCCCATCCTTTATGCTTTAAAATTTCTTTGTTGATATGCTGAGGTGATGGGGGTGGCTGAGATTGTTGGGAGGAAAATGATTCCTGGTGCAGGCGTAGGGGACTGAGATAGGCTTTATTTTGTTTTCCTGTCTCCTCTCTTCTTCCCTTGCCTGGCTTGTCATGAATTAATGCATCCAGTGGGGTGGGGTGGACGCTCTCCCTGTCAGCTCTGTGTTTTTGAGGGGGGTTGCAGATACAGCAGATCCATTGTAGGCCTATATTTGGAACACCTAGGGGAAGGAGAGAAACAGAGTAAAATAGTCTGGTAAAGAGAGGTAGCAAAGGAAGGTGCCATCCTGGTAAGAGGTACACACTATCTTAGACGGAATATAAGTCTTGCCTGTAGGAGGAGCATCCGCTAGTGCCTTGCGGGGACTGAGTAATTCTACGTTGTCGAGGGAAGATGTGGGACTGGTCTGGTGCCCCCTCTCCCAGAAGACGGGATTCTTACTGAACCGGGGGAGCATGCTGAGTAGCTCAACAATGTTATTGTTCTCTATGCTTGTTTGATATGTTGGGTATGAGGGCAGGTGGGGGGCACTAAGGGTGCAGGGGGAGGGAAGAAGAATGGGAAGGGATAGAAGAAAGAGAAGGGTGGACCTTGTTGGGCCATACTATTTGCTCCATCTTACAATTATGTCCTATATATTGCTGATGTAGATGGGTTGTCTTGCTTTATCTTTTATGACACTACATCCTGTTCATCTTGTTAAAGGGGGCGGGGTTGTCTCCAAGGTTAGACAGTTTCTCTCAGGGTTGGCTTCCACTACCCATATGGAGATTTATGGGTGACCAGGAGGATATTTGATTAATTTTCATATGTCAGCTTCTCCTGTCTTTTTCTAAGCTTTCCCAACGTCTAATGACAGTTGTCATATTTAGTGATGATCGAGCACCCCGATGCTCGGGTGTTCGGGTGCTCTGGCCGAGCGCCCCCGGAGGCTCGAGTGCTCGGCCGAGCACCCGAGCCCCATTCAAGTCAATGGGAGGACTCGAGCATTACACCAGGCACCCCCTGCTCTGATGAGGGGAGGGTGCCTGGTTCATAGGAAAAGGTCAGAAAATGATGGAAACACTACGGAAATGGTTCAGGGACAGCATAGGGAGAATGTCTGGATGCATCTTGGACTCCAACGTCGCTGCTGGGAACGATGTTTCACCCGTAGTACGCCATTTTTACAGACTGACCGTAAAACACACAAAAAGGAAGATAAAAACTAATCTGCGGCTAGGCACACTAAACAATATGTGACGCTAATCTGCGGCTAGGCACACTAAACAATATGTGACGCTAATCTGCGGCTAGGCACACTAAACAATATGTGACGCTAATCTGCGGCTAGGCACACTAAACAATATGTGACGCTAATCTGCGGCTAGGCACACGAAACAGAATGTGACGCTAATCTGTGGCTAGGCACACGAAACAGAATGTGACGCTAATCTGCGGCTAGGCACAGTGAACGGAATATGTGACGTTAATTTGTGAATTTGCACACTAAACAGAATGTGACAATAATCTATGGCTAGGCACACGTTTAAAATGGCCCTTTTTGTCGCTGTGTTGTAAAATCATTGGCCCTGTGCACCTAACAGAATATGTCAGCTTGTCACTGCACTGTGAAATATTTGTCCCTGTGCACCTAGTACAATGTCACCTTAGAACATGTCCCCCCCCACAAAAAAATGAAATTCTGCCACCCCCAAAAAAAATTAAATGCTGCCCCCACACACAACAGTCCTAAAAAGGACTTTTGGGTCTTGAAAGAGTTTCAACAATTTTATTCTCCCTACACTGACTTCCTGTGCATCTAGTATTATATGTCACCTTTCAAATATCCCCCCACAAAAAAAAGGAAATTGTGCCCCCCCAAACAAAATATAAATGCTGCCCCCACACACAACAGTCCTAAAAAGGACTTTTGGGTCTTGAAAGAGTTTCAACAATTTTATTCTCCCTACACTGACTTTCCCTGCCTAAGCGCATCTCTCCCTGGCTAAGAATGAGCCGAACTCACTGGTTCTGGCCAGCCAATCAGTGTAATGCCAGCAGCCAACATGGCTGCTGGCATTACACTGATGTCAGAGCCTCCCCGCACGTTTATTGGCTGCGCAGCAGCCGCGAAACGTGCGGGGAGGAGACCCGAACATGGCGGGCGAGCACATGCGGTACTCGTACGAGTACCGCCATGTGCCGAGCAGAGCGATGCTCGAGCCAAACCGAGCTTCGGCCGAGCATGCTCGCTCATCACTAGTCATATTCTTCCCTGGAATGTATGTGGCCTGAATGACTCGATAAAGCGTTCACTAGTTCTTAGACATGTACGGAAGCATAAACCTGATATTGTTATGCTGCAAGAAATTCACCTTTATAGAGGTAAGGTCTTAATACTTAAAAAACACTGGGTGGGAGCCCACTACCACTCTACCCATACTACTCATTCTCAGCTGGTGCCCATCCTTAAAAACAAATCCTTTACCTTTGACTTAGCAGACTTAAAAACTGATGTACTAGATAAATATATCTTCTTAACATTCAACATTTTCTATATCCCAGCTATACTGCTCAATATCTATTTGTCGCCGCCCTTCTAGCAAGAGGTACTTCAGGACACTATGACATACCTGACAGATAAAACTAACTACATGATAATAGCCATGGACGACTTTAATTCCTGTATGGACTCCTTGTTAGAGGGACTGGGGATGTCCTCCGCTGACTCGATTATACCCTCTGATCTACTTAAGGGATGGGGTAAAGACATGGGTATTGCAGATGTTTGGAGGGCTAGATATCCAAATACAAGAGGCTTTTCTTGTCATTCTTCTTCCCATATAGCTCTATCCCACATAAACTTTGCATTCATTGATCAAACAACATGGCCTGCAGTAACGGAGTGTTGCTTCCTACCAAGAGTGACCTCAAACCACTCCCCCCTCCTACTTGTCAGTGATATGCAAAGACTTACTGTTTTTATGCTCACTAAGTTTACGTTATTGGTGCAAAAGCCCATCTTCAGCAGGAACCAGAGGACAGAAAGCAGAGATATCTTAGAGGAAATGTACCTCTGAGTCTGCGCTGTCTGTCCTGCTCTCTGCCAACATTGATGATGACATTCCTTTGAGCCTTAAAGCACTGGAAGGGACAGACCATGCAGGTGCACAGAGCTTGTCTTGTAAGCTCTGTGCAGCCCGATGCCTGCCGAAGATGTTTTTTCACCAAAAACGTGAACTTATTGAGCAAATAAACAGTAAGACTTTGCATATCGCTAGGTAAGAAATATATGGAGGGGCAATCTTATTAGCATGATAAGTTCCGCTTTAACCCACACTGTCTAACTATGAACACCATGGCAATCAGACACAAAGATGACATGAATATATATTTTGAGCTCAATGCCCAGTCCCTGCTAAATCACTTATAGCACACATTAGTACGTATAAACCCATGCGGACCAGGTAGGTGAAGGTGGTGGAGGAGAGGTTGGCTCTCACTGAGGGAGAGTACATAGTCATACCAAACACCTTATCATATGACAGATTTCTTCATGCATCTACTCAGCTCAAGACTAAAAACTCTTGATCTGTCTACAACTAACGTTTTTTAAAATGGGGACAGGGCTGGTAGGATGATGGCTGCTTTGGTTAATAACAACAGAGGCTTTGTATCAGAGATGGAGGTGCCAACCTTTTACAGTAGGTGGGGACATAAATAAAGATTTTCCTGATTTTTATTTTCACCTTTACAGTTCCCGTAGCCATATAAAACCAAGCCAAATTGACAACTATTTGACTTTGTGTGAGCTTCTCAGATTGTCTGTTGATGAAAGTCGCATGCTTGACTTGCCCATACTGCTTCGTGACATACATGAGGTTATCAGAAACTTACAGAATGGCAAAGTGCCGGGGGGGGATGGTCTCCCAGCAGAGTGGTACAAGATGTATGCTGAAACTGTTGCCCCACACTTGTTGAACATGTACTAATCTGCATATGATAACTACTGCCTTCCTCCATCGCACGGTGAAGCTACGATTGGAATAATTCCAAAGCCGGGCAAGGACCCTCAGACTTAAGAGCTCAGATAGGCCTATTTCTCTCCTTACAATGGATGCAATAGTATTGGCTAAGGTACTGGCCAACAAACTGAGCAATTATGTCCCTTGACGCAACCAAGGCATTCTATTCAATTGAGTGGAACTACCTATGGAGGGTTCTGAGGGGCTTTGGTCCCAATAGAACAGGGTGTTGTATGCTGGCCCAACTTCTCTTTGTCCTGGCTAACTTCTCTTTGTCCTGGGATACAAGACAGGGATCTCCCCACTCACCTGATTTGTTTGCTATGGTACTAAAGCCTTTGGCGATTAGGCTTTGGAGGGATGTCCAGATCAAAGTGCTCCGTTTGGGTCACAAAGAAGATAAGGTTGCATTATACGCAGATGACATTCTATTGTTTTTTTAGAGGATACACACTGTTCCCTGTCCAGCCTATTATCGTAGATGATTCTGGCTCATTTTCAGGTCTATCTATCAATTGGTCCAAATCGTTCCTGCTTCCGATCGACCCACTTCCACATGCATTGGAGGAGTCTTCCCCACCTGTGCTGTATGAACAGGAACAAATATCTTGGGACTAACATCTCATTAGATCACAAATTATTCCTAAAACATAACCCAGAACCGCTGCTTTCCCAGTTTCAGGAAAAATCCAAAATCTGGCCTACATTACCTCTCCAACCTGGTTAAAATAATTTTTTTCCCAAACTATCTTTACATTCTTCAAAATACACCAGTTACTATTCCAAACGGTATTTCAAACAATCAGCAGTATTATATCATTTTTTATCTGTAGTGAGGGAAGATCCAATATAAGACTGGCAACTCTTAAATGTCCTGCAAGCCAGGGTGGCATCTCACTACCAGACTTACACAAATATTATCTGCCATTGCGTGGTCAACATGCTTTGGCTTATTCAAATCTTGATACTTAATTTCAATTTGTTCACTTGGACGCTATTTCTCTTCATCTTTTTTATGATACTTCCCATTTCCTATGTCGGGGTCACCCATTAGCTAGAATCGGACCCAATTACCATATCTATATGTGGAGCATGGCTTGATATACAGCATCTGACTGGTTTCACTGGGGTGATCCCGTTCACACTCTTATGAGGAGGGCGGCGCTGCCCCAGCTACGAGCCTTGGACTTTAGATCCTTTTGGGTCAGAAATGGTATCAGTGCACTGGGACAGCTCTACAGCGATGTTATGAACAATTACAGTCTTGAATTTGGCATCCCCAATGGCCTATTCTTTTCCTTCCTCCAGCTCAGGCATGTGCTTCAGGCACACTTGGGGGTGTGGGGCCTGCCATCTCAGAATTTCTGCTGTTCTCTGATAGCCTGATATCAACCACCTAAAATTGTACCCCTTCTTTATAGCTGGCTATCTAGACATTTGGGGAGGGAGGATGGAGTGCTTAGGATAAAATGAGAAAGTGACCTGGCCGATCTAGAAGAACATGAGTAGACAGCAGCTTTAAATAGCCAACTCAGGTTGCCGCCACTACCATACATCAGTTACTCCATCTGAAAAGCCTTTATATGGTCTCTTACACACCAATGAGGTTATTTAAAATGAGTGGATCATTCAGTAAGTTCTGCCATAGGTGTGGGGATGTGGAGGGTACATTTTTGCATATGAAATTGGCATGTCAGTGGGTGCAGGACTTCTGGAGATGGTTGATGCTCTCGTGGGGATACTAGAGGGACCAGTACCTTTTACACCTAAATTCTGCTTGCTGTCCATTTTTCCCTGACAGTGCGGGTGGGGGCCCTGTTGGAATCCTTCTTAAGAAACTCCTCATTATGGCTCAAAAGGTGGTGGCTGTTCACTGGATGGCAGACAGGGCTCTGACACGTAGGTTGTGGCTAGATCTGTGGCCCAAAATTTGCCGCACTACAGATTAGTACATGTCCACAGGGGCAACATTCATAAATTCGATAGGATATGGGGACAATGGCAGAGGGGTTGGTCTCAACTTCTGGGAAGCGGCGATGATGTCAATGAGGTGGGCTCTGATGGTAATGGCATGTTTGTGGTTTCTGGAGCTGAGAACGAATAATCTCCTGTGACGGATGGAGAACTAACTTTGCAAATTTGGCCTGGACACATTTGAGATGCAGGTTGTGGGGGGGGGGAGAGAGAGCTGGGGGGGAGGGGGGGTGTTTTCTATGGCAAGTTTGTTGGATGGGGGGTGTTTTGTGGTTTTTCAGGGGGCATTAAAAAAAAGAAAAAATTCAGGCAGGGCTGTTATGGCCTCTACTTACTTCTATGATGCTTTGCATACTGTTGATATTGTGTCTGCAGCTATTATATATATCTATGTAAGATTTTATATTAATGTTTGTATCACACTGTAATATCCATTACATTTTTTTCATGAGAGGCTGGTTTATGCCAGGCCTGTTAATAAAAATAATTTATTTATTATTCCTTCACATGATCTGGCATTGTCCAGAGGTGTTGAACTTCTGGGAGATGGTACTGTAAACTATCCTTCAGTGCCCTATCTCTCACTCTTCTGAACTTTGCATTCTAGCTATTATTCCAGATGACTTGGGCTCATCTTTTGACAAGCGTCTCCTGTCTGAGCTTTTGGTGTTGGTGTGGAGGGTGGTGGCACAGAAGTGTCTTTCCAGTGCTGCCCCAACCCAAGCGGAATGGGTGGGGTTTGTTATGCACAAAATACCACATTACAAATTATTTTATGTCCACTGAGGCACGCTGCAAACATTTCATGCAATTTGGGATAGATGGCTGAACACCCCCACTCTTTCATAATTCTTGGTGGATATGGTTGACAGGCCATGGACAGAAGAGAAACATTTGTACAAGATTTGTACTGGGATTGCTCCGTGTTTTTTCTTTTTTTATATCACCCAGTTGTAGATGTGAGCAGGTACTGTGCCCTGTTGGTGGCAATCTGGACCGGGGGTGCCCAGTATTTGCCTGTTCCAGCAGGTTTGATTGGGATAGATAGGTGGTTCTTGGAAGTTAAGAGGCGAGTGGGGATTGGTTGGGTCATTGTTATGAGTTGATATACTGTATGGGTTGCCAGAAGCACAAAATTAAGCTTACTGCAATCTCAAATTTTTCAGATAACCTGTCTGTACTAAAACTGTTTTAACAACTATAGGGATGAAAAAAGTTACATAAAAACACCATTTTGGAAAGCTGACAATTAAATGTATCAAATGAAGGTGGAGTCATTTGCTTTTTGTCTCCTAGCCTATGTGTGAACATATGTTCCTAGAATGTAGTGCTACAGGAAAAACACAAATCCATCCTAAGTCCCCTAGTAAGAAAATATATTGTACAACAGATGTTAATGCCAGTCATCAATTATAGGAATGTAGTATATGTGTTTTAGTATCACAAATCCTTTTTTTAAACTTCACAATCTATATAAATCATTATACCGCTTTGTTCTCCAATTTAATGTTGCTACCTTCATTGTGATATATTAAAAGAGCTAAACTGATGACTAACACTCAGTTCTAGGCATGCTTGTCACCACTTCTATAAAATGGTACTCACTACCTGAGCAGAAAACTTTTTCGGCATACTTCCTATTACCTCAACAATTAGCAGCAATTCACTTGCTATTACATATTACTCCTCCCTGACCCTGGGAGCACATGATTAAACTGGTTCCTTTCTGTAAAACTGTTACTGTTGGGAACTTAAGGTGAGATCTCCTGAAACAGGAGGCCCCCTGTGAATGAGGGGCAAGCCCAATCACACTGAATCTACTAGCTCTGCAAACTTGGAATAATCTACCCCCTCAAGAAAAAAATAACATTTTATGCCAGTTTAAAATCGGTAAAAATAACTGGTTGTATTTAAAAAAAAATCCCAATGTGTTATTCTTTGTAAAACACTTCTAAATACCTTTAAAAATATTTCACTGCTATTTTTGTGCATTTTCTGCATATTTATTTATTTATTTAGAAAATGTTTTACCAGGAAGAATACCTTGAGATTTCTCTTGTTTTCAAGTGTGTCCTGGACAGTTTTCAGTAGAGGGTTGCATATTTACACAAATTGAGAGACATTATATATTATTAAATACATACACATATGAATATACATACATATGGAAATTTTAAAATTATATACAGTTACACTCTGTTTTTAGATATAAAGAATCATTTACTTTTAAGGATTTTAGACTGGGAGCATATGATTCTCTCTTTTTTATTTATTTCCCAGTATTAACATGCCACCTAGTTAATAGATAAGTGCAGCTCAATGTGAAGGTTTTTAGTGAAATAACATGATACACATGAGTGTAGCACATTATGAAACTTTCAGCTATTTGTATGGAATACCGACAAAGCAGAATAACAAAATATATGTATGTGTATTTATATGTTGAGCGTACTATACCCTATAAGCCTAACTGCAAAGGGAACAGATATACCTGATAATTCAATGTCTTCAAGATTTTGCTCTGTTTTTCCCCTCTCTATACATAGTAAGGTTGATGCATTAAGAAGAACTGGGGGAGATTCACTAAGCAGAGATAAAGAGGTGATAAAATGGAGGTGATATCCAGTTTATCACTTCTCCAATTCCTATGTTATTTTATGGAGCCTGTGCACTAAGAGTTCTTTAACTTTAGAGGTCTTAGTGCACAGGCTCCACAGAATAACATAGGAATAGGAGAAGTGATATCACTGGAGAAGTCATCTCCACTTTATCACCGTTTAGTGAATCTCCCCCATGGAGTAACTGTGACGCAAACCAATTGTACCAAAGGGGTCAAATAAAAATTATTAAAATGTCCATTGATTGAAATAGGGATTTTAGGCACTTGAACACTAGAGAGGTCTAAGCTAATTGCAAATCAAGGGGATAAAATCCCCACTGGATTCAATGAATATATATGTTTGTGCCTAAAATGCAGTATGTTTGCCCCAAAATTGTTAGAGTTCCCCTTAATATATTAGCCTCATGGTTGACTTCGTAATACAACAACCTCAGAATGTTATTGCTGCTTTCAAATCAAGCATCATTTAAATATATAATATGTATATAACATATCTTGTAGTAAACAAAGGCTACCTTTTCAACTTCTGTTGATCATGTGTATCAACTTGTCACAGATGAGGTTAATGAACTGGAGCTATTTTGGAGTAAATCAAATGCATCATAAGGACCAAATACAAATTCTCAAAATAAATTTGGTTTAAATTGTATTTTTAACTCCTTTAATTCTAGAAATGTCTTCAAGGGGTTAAAAGCTGTCCTTAAATTAATTATAATATTTAACTATCTGCTGCAATGCAGTTGTTTTTTACAAAATTGATCCAGTTCTTCATAGTATACCGGCCCCTTTATGTTTGGACTATTTCTCCATAAAAATCAGCTTCTCAATTTAATTTAAAATGTAAGTTAATATACAAAAATTTGATATGTGTGATATGTCAAATAAATATAGAGAACAATTACAAGGAAAATTCCAAAAAAATAGCACATGCAGTAGTAGAAAAACTCAAAAACAAATTTAAAAACACATATTGTTTTACTTGGTAGGGTCATCATGTTCTTTTTTATTTCCATTTATTAAGATTTTATTTTCAAAGTACACTCCTCAAAGGCACTTCGATCACAAAACAAAAGTACATAGCCAAAAATGAACATGGCAGCCTCAATACATTTTAAACATTCTATATTCCTCCACATTATGGTTTCTTCAAAATGATTAAAAGTTGATCCAAACATAAAGCATCCCATTAGTTAAGGCGCTGTCATATTTAATTAAATAATACAATATTAAGTCATTATGTTACTGAAACAATCGTAAATGACAGCTTGAAAAATACCTTTACTTTTTGCAACAAGTACTCTTTTGAACAAAGCCTTTTTTATTTTTATAACATGTTTAATCAGAATATTTTTACGTTCCATACTTTCATTATTTCTAAAAGGGGACTGAGCACTCATGAATAGATAAAGTAGAAAATCAAGTAAAATGTGTGGTCTATAAGCATGCCTCTTAAGGAGTAGACTTTTAATAATCCCTACAAAAATTTTTAAGCTATTTTAATTCATTCATTTAATTTTTTGTAGGAAAATAGATCAGTGTTTTGGAAAAAAATTGGCAGTGAAATTAAGTTCAAGCTACTTAGACAATTTGAAAAGCACCTTTCATTAATAAGTACATCTTAAAGCTTGTCATGAGTCTGCTTTCAGTTAAAATGCAATTAAATGTATAGCAGATGACTGTTGATTTTGTACAGCATTAAATATATTTTGTATCTAATTTGCTTTTGAATGTATGTAATCTCTAAAACATTATAATCTGATCTAAACTGATATAAGGGCATTCCTTGCACACTACATAGTATTATATATGACACCTGTTAGGATAAGCAGCCTATTTCCCATAACATATTCCAAATATTGTAATTGTAGTTTTGTACTGATATATACAATGTACATAACACTGCATAAAGAAAAAATGCTGTAAGCTGAGAGCTAAAAAGACATTTGCAAAATTACACAAGAAAATTTCAAAACTATTCAGGTCAGTTTTTATACAAAAATGAATTAAAATTCTTGAACCGCTGGCAGTACTCTTATTTTCACTAAAGTACACACAGACTTTTTTTAATATAATTATTCTGTATAATGGGTAACGTACCAAAACATGGATATCAAACATTATTTTTTTAAAATTTTTTTCTTGTATTTAAGAAAGATGTGCATTAACCAGTCTGCATTTTTTCAATTTATACACTTTTATGTTATGTACAGATTTTTTTAAACATGTCATATTTATAAAAACAGTAAAATATAACTTTACACATCATTTCAAAGCTATTTATATACAGACCTTAAGTCTATATTTGACAAAGGGAAACAAAGGTTCACTTGTTCTTAGAAGTGTACGTTTAGCAATGCATACATTAAGTTCTTGTAAAAACTGAAATGCAATTGAGAAGCATAATTGTCTACAGTCTGATTAGTCTATCAAATTAAAGTTCTGCTGCTCCATAATAATAGAAAAAGTCATCAATGTATTTGCATTCTTTCCATAGGTTTTCTGAACTGGTTAATGAACCCTATTTTCTGTATAAATTAGATTTTAAAAAATGATTTTAAGTATGTGGATAGGTAACATTTAGCTTCCTGCTCTTCTTTTAGTGTTTTTTTAATTTTCCTTTAATACAAGCCATACATGTATATGTTCCCTTTGAGGGCAAGAGAGAAATGTACATCTCTTTGTGAAGTGTTACTTACACCTCCCTTTCTCAGTTCCTTGTGTATGCCTACTGTATTGTGAAGCTTTGTTCAGTATAGCTGACAACACATTTAAATACTGATGGACTTATTGTAAAATGATCTCTGCATTTTAATCTTTGTTTAGTTTTTTTTATAGTAATTAACATCAAATTGCTATACATTTCTGGCAATTTGTTTGGAGAAGTGAAAATGTTTTTCTTCTCTGGCAAAATAAACAAACAACTTAATTGTGCAACATTATTAATTAAACTGACTGGAATGCACATGTGTTAAATGATACTCCCATGTTAAAGGCCAAATTTGTCACCAAAACATTACAAAACTGGGAAAACCAAGGATTTCCAGAGATAGGTTTCCCAAAATTAAAATAAATATAAAACGAGACTGATGCACGAAGAAAAATTGGAGCAATTCTGGAGTAAACCAATTGTACCATCTGGATGTTGACAAATCCCCATTGATTTAAATGGGGCTTTTAATCCCCAGAATGATAGAGAGGTATCCAGTGCACTGACAAACAATATGTTGGAGACTTCTTTAGCATTCAAGGGGTTAAAAGCTCCATATAAATAAACTGACATTTTTATTTTTTCTTACGGTGCAGTTGGTTTGCTCCAGAATTGCTTCAGTATAATTAGCAATATTTTTTGCGTAATAGTGCATCCAAAGCTGTTGCAGCTTCTTGTGCATATACAGGGTAGGACAACCTGTTAACCTCCTGCTGTTTGATTAGAGTTCCATTGCTTGGCTGAGGATGATGGTACTTGTAGTTAAACAACAGCTGTACAGCAGCAGGGTTCCCAACCCAGGAAGAGACATACACAACAGCAAAAAATATTTCTTAATATTGGTAGGTACTAAAACTTTGTCTTCCGCTGGTCTCATGGAGGAAGTAGAGTGTATGGGGGATTCAGGGTAACAGAAAAACCCCTATTAGATTGTGCATGCAAAGCACTTGTTATGGATACTGTTCTGTTACATAATGGATTAAATCTGCATTATCATTACTTGGGAGGCATTCAAACAACGAAGATGCAAAATGATACAGAATCTGGTGTGGGATTAACACTTTGAATGCCAGAGAG
This sequence comes from Rhinophrynus dorsalis, assembly GCA_037306005.1. Lineage (NCBI taxonomy): Eukaryota > Metazoa > Chordata > Amphibia > Anura > Rhinophrynidae > Rhinophrynus > Rhinophrynus dorsalis. The sequence goes on from CM074718.1 coordinate 144,444,189, forward strand.
GTGAACAGCTCAGTCCTACCAAAAGACAGTTTGATACAAATGGCAGTGTTACCGCTATTCACTGCCAAAAGCCTATCTATATTTAGATTTCATTAAAATACTGATAAGACTGTTTAAACATTACCATTACCTCTTTATGTAGAAGATTGTCTTAAGTGCATTGTGTTACAACACATTGGCTGTGTCGCTGGTAGTCAAAGAGTTGATCATATGATTGACATTTATTTTAAAGGTGTTTAAGTGGTTTACATTTTGTAGATAGAATATTATCATATCTTCCATTGTTAATTGTCTCTGTTGTTTATTTACTGGTATATATTAGATGAAGACAAAACTGAGTATGAATTTGCACCTAAAATATATTTAGAAAAGGGATATGGTTAATTCTAACCATATATTTGTTTTAGATCAGAGTCCTAATTACCAAGCTCCTTGGAGCAGAATAAATGTATTGGCACATATTGAAACAATTGGTGATATTGTAACTATTTTTAAAGATTCAGGAAAGGGGTAGGAGAATTTGGCTTTCTAATTTAGGCAGTTATTGGCACTATAGGAACCAAGATCCCATAGTTTAAAATTCTGTCATTCTCTATCAACCACCCTGCAGATCCATGTGATCTGCAGCTCTTCACTAGTTGTGTCTGAGAGAAAATGCAACAACACTAATCTCTCCATTGAAGGTCCATGTATATGAATTTGCCAACATTTTTGCTCTTTAATGGAGAGAACAGAAATCTCTGAGAAGCATCAAATGAAGCTCTAACATCAGCCAACCTTGCTGATCATAGAGACCTACAGAGTGAACAGAGAAAATGAGAACATTTTATGCTGTGGGAATTAATTTCCCATATCTGTCAGGTTACTTCCTACAGTTATAAAGCCCATTCCCCTGAAAATGTACTAGCCTTTCAAGTTTACATCGGATAATGAGTTGCAAAACTACATTAGAATTGTCAAGTCAATGTGCTGAATGTTGTTTGAATTTGTAAAATTGCCTATTTTTTCTTTCTATTTAATTTTTTTTAATCAACGTTTACCAACAATTCTAACAAAATGGGCATCAATAATATCTTTAAGTATAGAAAATAAATAATCACCTGTTTCATAAATATACTGATATAGTTGAGAAAGCAATTCATTTGCTATCATGATATATTTAATTTCCTTTTCTTAGAAAAGTTTATACTAGAATAAGGTTAGACAAAATTTGGCTCTCCATCTGTGGCAGGACACAAGTCCCTTCATCCCAACTAGCCAATGGGGATGAAGATCCAAAGTTTGTCTGCCCCTTTGCTAGATCATCAGAAAGAGTGATATGTATACTATTTATACAGTAAAGTTTTGCAAACTACTACAACTATTTAAAGAATACTGCACTTTTGTTTACTATTAAGAAATGTTTTACTGTGATTCTGTCTTTAAATCTCTCACTTATCTCACTATGGCCAGAAGAGAGATAAAATCTTCAATCAGTCCTAGATGTCATGTATTTGGGGGTTTTCAGTGGATTTGCTAGCTGATACATTACACATGTTGCACATCACTTTGGTTACGGGTTATGTCAGCTCATGCACTTGACAACTTCAGTTTGAAACTAACTGACTACAAATGTCATGTCCGCTGCCATGTACAAGTCTTCCAAAACTGACTGAAGATCTCTTGAACAAAGGCACAAGGGCAGAATTAATAGGCGCCATTTCTATTCATAGTAATGTAAATGGGGGCCATATTAGGAGGTGTTTTTCCTCCTTTAAATTGGTCTAAGGGCTGTATTCAGGAAGCTAAAGAGATATAAGCTAGCTGCATCAAAGAAGAGAAATAAAATATTCCAAAATTTCTACTGACATGAATGTGATTTTTAGAACCTTGGATATGTTGGAGAGCACCCAACGTTTTAAATGCTCCATTCAAATCAATGTAAATATTTATTTTTCACCACTCTTGCAGTTAGTTTGCTTATGGATTGCACCTCCTTAGCTTCCAGAATATGGTCCTGAATCTTAAAATTACTGTGGGCATTTTTTTTTTTTTAAAGGTAACACGTAGATAAAAATCCTGTAAGGATAGTCATCTTTTGATCTCCCCCAACCCTAAACAAGTCACAATTGCAAATGTATTACAACAAAAGTGTAGAATTTCTGGGTCAAACAACAGCACCACAAAGAAAAATATTTCCATTGATTTAAAGAGGAATATGAACTCCTTGGATGCTACTAAAAACACTGTGTTGAAGACATCTCTGGCATCCAGATACTTGATTTGGCTCTTAATTGCTCTACTTTTGCTTCTATACATATTCCCCAAAGTTGCATGACATTACACATTGAGATGCTAGCTATTATGAATCATCAACACCTCTCTCAGCCACCCTCTACACTGCAGCTCTGGCTAACAGATCCTGCTGGTCTCCTGTATAGCAAATACATGGAAGATTTGATCACTGTTCAACATCACATGTGGTGCACACCTGCTCAGTCAACAGTCAGAAAACCTAGGGGAGATGCACTAATGTGTGTTAAGGATAGTGATATCACTTCTCCAATTAGTATGTTGTTCTATGATGCCCATATTGCCAAATGGGAGAGATCTTAGTACATGGGCTCCATAGAATAACACAGAAACTGGAGAAGTGACATCAGTGGAGTAGTCATCTCCACTTTATCACACTTTAGTGCATAGCCCCCATAATGCTGTCTCAGAGATCAAGAGCACTTGTAGTCTCTATCTGAATAAATGTTTTTGATGCATCAATTGTAAAATAAGTATTTAGTGACTTTTTTCATGTAAGCAGCATTAGGTGCACATGGATCCAGCTAAGGGTTAGGCAGAGGAGTAGCACACAAAAGTAGATGAGATCTAATATTAAAAAACACTTCATTCAAGAGAATGGCTTTGCCATTGAGAGGGAAGATGCAAGAGGTGCTGACTGTTCCATAGTATTTGTAGCAGAAAAAGTGCCAAAGTCATGTAACATCACTGACTTGGGGCAGAAAGCAAATACCGGAAGAGCTGCTCTGCAGTAAGGATGTATTTAAATTAAGCAAACAAAAATATTAACTGAATCATTTTCGGTCTCAGTCTTAGCATCATTTACGCAATAACCAGGTAAATAGCTAATTATTAATGTTAGTATATTTTCATTTAACTAACTGATGAATATAATAGTGTGGGTCTGAATATTTTATTCTTGTTGGAAATATTTAGTTCCTAGTATTCCAAACCAATATGGTTACTAATTAATCAAGGCTGGTTCAAAGAATATATATATATATACATATATATATATATATATATATATATATATATATATATATATATATATATATATACTATGTTTGCAGCATGGTTACCATTGATTGACCTACTACTGTTACTGCCTGGCCAGCAACTCTTTCCTAGGTAACTGGAACTTGGCTACAGTTTGAGGTGCTATTTTTTAAGTGTGATGAGTTGTGTTGTTTTATTGTTCTGTTTAAGCTACTTGGAGCCAAAGAAGGTCATGAGTGCAATACAGTCTAATGTGCAGAAGACCTATCTTAGAACAATAAATTGGCATTAAGTACTTCTGAGTCTTATATTATTATTATTATTATATAACACTGGAAAAAAATAAAATCTGCTTTAAAATACACAAATTAATGCCACTAATGAATTGAAATTGTAAGTTAATGTAGATACATTGTGGCATGAGAATTTTCAATTCCTGTTTGCTGGATTTTGGTAAATAGGACCCTTTCTCATTGGAATACTATTAGAAAATGCATATGTTTACGGTACAAACATGTTTGTGCAGAAATTAAAAATAAAAAATCTAAACTACTACGGTAATTAATTTAAAGGTGCTTTCTCTCCTAGGTCAATATTAAAACATTACTTTCATTATTTTGCATTTTGTGCAATGTAGTGTATTTTATGATCAATACATACATTTCTTATCATAAATTAGCATTTTTTCTGGAACTAAGAGGAGGTTTTATTACAGGGCTAATCAATTACTTGATCGCCAGTTATTGATTGATCCATGGTTAATCAATGATTAATTTATCAATTAGCAATCTTTATAGCTCCAAAGACATTCTACTGCAGGACCAGTCACCCGTTGAAGCTCAAGCTGCACGGACGGTTGGGGATGAGAGGAGGTAAAGTCCAACAAACTGATGACCTCTGTTCTATTTTAAAACAAACACACTGCTATCACTTCAATTCAATCCAGAAATTTGTGGCTGAATAGCAAATCTACATCAACATATATGAAAGTAGTGCAAAGAATTTGATGATACAGAAGGTGACATTTATTGTGCTGCTTATAGCATTCCAATTTAGGTTTGGACCTATAGTGAAAAAATATGGAATTAATAATTGTATTAGAAAATAAATTATGGATTTCAGCTTAAGAATAAATGCACCTTTTTAAATAATAAAAACCTGACACATTTCTAAACTATAGTATTATACTGATATTGCTTGATATTACAGCAGGTACATATTTATTTAATATGGTAATTTGTAGGGAGCAGTTGATCATACCAAACTGTGTTGGTCAAAATTAACTACATATTTGCAAATAAAACCATATAGAGAAAAAATATTTATTTTGAATGTCAAGCATTGTCAAGTGTTCTGGATATAACACTAAATGCTAAAGAATAGAATGTACAGTAACATTTTAATAATAATATTCAATGACATATTCATTATTTAATATATCTTTCCTTCTCTTCAGCAAGTATATATTTGGCTTTGAAAATATGGAATTAATGTTTAACCCTTATGTTCCTCTTCTTATTGTTATTTATTTTTTTTGTTATATACAACCAGTATGGAAGCAATTTATTTAAAAGCCATTGTTTCCTTTCGAAAATACCAAAAAATATTTTTCCATGTTAAATGTTTTATTTTTTTTTCTTATAAAATGTCACATCTTGATGCAGTAGATGTCAAGTGTGCTTAAGTCAATATGAATTAAGAGACTAACAACGGTGGCTTCAGAAACTGGTGTGTTGCTTATACAAGACTTTAGTCAGATTACAGTTCTTCCAATGTTAGCTGTGCATGTCAGTCAATTTCCATCTTGAATTAGTGTAGAAAATTGAGTTATGTGTCTGCTTTTCAATTATTTTCCTTTTATTTTCAACTAAGCATCCATTTTATGATTCAAGATGAAATCCTCATGAACTAAATAATTCTTGGTCAAAAAAAGTCTTCAAGATATCGGATGCCTCTTTCACCACGTTGACAATAGACGCACAAGAAAGACCATTGTGTAAGGCACTCAAAAGGTTCTTATCAATCACGAGAGATCAGTCACACTGACATTCATTCTCATGCCAGGACTCACTGCATGCACTGCTTTTGGAAATGCTGGAGTCATAATATGTCCATTTTCCCCAGTACTTCCTGTAATTGACAGCCTTGCCTTGTTCCTCATGACATCACTCAAGGATATCTTAAATATAAAGGAAAAAGGGAAATGTAATAGGAAGCATGTATGAAAATCATTTTAAGAAAAATAATATCAGTTACCAGTTGTTTATGACAAACACATAACAAACAGTGTACACCTAAAGTGAAAGACAAAACTTTGGAAGCAAGTTAAAAAATGGTTAGAAACACATTACATAAATGTTATGTAAATTAGTTCTCGTCCAACTTTTAAATACATACATTATGTTGGTGATAACAATTCTATAGCACTTCCCAAACAGACTGTCTCCAGGACTGAATATGATATGAAAACATAATGAATGATAATAATAATAATAATAATGTGCTGATATGATATCCTTCATATAATGGTAGTTTGAAGGCACAACAATGATGCTAGCAGGTACTTAGAAGTTATATAAGAACCTCATTCCTACCCCCTAAATTTTAACACTTTCGATTCCATATACGTTGTAACCTTCCTTATAAGTTGCAAAATTCTGTGAATTCTGCGAGGAAGCTGGGTTAGTATTCTGTGCATTCTTTGCCACCTTCATTCTTTTCGCCTCAGCTCTGGACTTGTAGCAGAACTCAATCAAAGCCACCAGCATTGCCAAACCAAGTCCACCAACGAGGATGTAGAACA